>CM021739.1:7230491-7265923 GCA_011075105.1 Heteronetta atricapilla | reverse complement strand
AGAAAGAAAGAAAGAAAGAAAGAAAGAAAGAAAGAAAGAAAGAAAGAAAGAAAGGAAGGAAGGAAGAAAGAAAGGAAAAGAGAGTCCTTATTGATGGACATAACTGTTTATTTTTATCTGACATTCATCATATAAAACAGCTTGGCTAGAATGTTGCCAAAAAGATAGATTTAGGAAGCTGAGTGAAAAAGACAGAATAACCATAACTCCTCTTTAAAGAAGAGGAGAATTTTAAAGAGGTTAAACCTTTTTTAACCTCTTCCTGGTCTTTCAAGATTTGGCCCACATACCCCTTTCAGATTGTGTTTGAAGTTATCATTACTGGTTGTTTGGCTTCGTTCTTGTTCTGTGCCTAATGGGAATTTCCAGATGAACTGAGGTTTGAGCAGAGAAGTGCCACTACGGGAACAAGTATTCTTTTTTATGATCATAGATGCAAAATGTGTGAAAGTGGATTAAGTGAAGTGTCAAGTTTTGGCCACTGTGATGGCAACACAGAAATAAAAGAGCATGAGCTGAGAAGTATTTTCTCAGGATTGTTATGCTCCTTCTGGGGAGTCTCTCTTCACAGCTATGAGAGAACAAAGTCCTTTGTTAAAATTAAATGTGTTACTTGTAAAAATGTATATCTGGTTAGGTTTTTGTAACTTGCTAAGCATACATAAAAGACTTTGTGGTAAGTCATATATCTGTCAAAAGATGTTTATCATTTTGTTGCCAGCAAAAGACAACCCTGCCAAGGAAAAGAGTGTATTGGTTGTCAGGGGATTTTGCTCCATCAGTTCCCAAAGGGTGAACATTCTGGGGGACAGGGGTGCTGCATGAATTAATTCTGCTATCTTAACTCTGCTACTACATTGCAAAAAATTTAGCTGGCCATTTAAAGGTAGAAAACGAAATGCCTGTTATAACAATGTTCAGCTTGAAAGGAGGAAAAAAAAATCCCCTTTCCTCTTTGTTACTAAATAGATAACTTCATCTTCAGCCAGCAGTGCCAAGGATTCAAATAGCACTGTGCTGTGACAGAGGTGGTGGCAAAGTACAAAGTGGTTGGAAGGCCCTACTCATGGGCAATTGTAAATTGCTTTATGCCCACCATTCGACTGGAATAGGCTCATTGCCTTTGAAGGCTGATTTGCTATCTCTGTTCAACAACATATCCTTCACTCATGTGAGTAAAGGTTATATTACTGCGTGGCACTCCGAGATATCTGCAGTTTCAAAGAAAAACATAGCATTGTTACAACCCTTTATATGGTGTCAGTTAAACAAACACTCATTAAATGGAGTCTGTAATAGGATTCTTTGAATGTTCAGATGGAACAAAAGGTGTCCCAAACTGTTCTTCGTCCCCCCATTGATACATTTTTCATTACTGTCTGAGCATGCAGGCTGCTGAGCAACCTACCTTTTGTCTAGCTAACACATCTACGTAACTTTTGTTCTTCTGGTCAGTAGGTAGCACTGTGTTTTATATCAAGGTAGAGAGCTCAGTACCTTGCCGAATCCCATTCAAGTGCATTTGTGACGTGGACAGTACATTGAATTTAGGTACCTAATTACAGCAAGTGAAAGTATTTGCATTAAACTTGAACATACCTACTTGTGACAACCTCAGTGCAATTACAGGTAGTTTTGATGCCCTTTCAAGGAAAAAAGAATGGGGGAAAAAAAGAAAAAAGTTATTACTTCAGCAAGTACTTTCACTGCAAAGAAATAAAACTATCAGCAAATAAGGACTGAGATGGCCCATGGCTACAGTGATACATGGTTGAATCCTCTAAAAATAGGGAGCACTTCTACCAGAAAGGAAAGGAATATGAAGGAACCTTGCTAAAGGCTGCTTCTAAGTAATAGCTGTCTCCTGTTATAATCCCTCGTTAGGCACATAATTCAGTGTCTTGAGCCATTATGCTTCAGAGAACTGTAGAGAACCTTTGGTCAGCTCTGTCATTGAAAGCTATTCTAAAGAATGATAAAATTTTATTTTGCTATTAATTATTTTGTTGTGGTGGGGCTTTTTCTTGATCATGAAGTGGGGGACTTGTTTCAGTTCAGGACTTACTTCTCATTTGCCTCCAAAAAGATTTAGGCATTCCTCCTTCAAATCTTTAATGTCTGGTGATGGAATACCTAATTCTAACAACTTTTTTTTTTTAATATATTGTTATTTTATTTTTTATTTTTTAAGTGAAAGCCATTCACTTCCTTTGGGGGAATATGTGTATGACAAGGCAGTTAGCTGCTGTTGCTGAAGTTACACAAACAGGAGAGGGAAGTGCTGCATGACACTGGGCCAGATATTCAAAGCATTTTTGTGGCTGAAGAGGGAACAAGGTTGTCCTAAAAAGGCCACATGATTTTCAAACAAATAGGTATTTATTCCCTGTTAACTTCAACTAATAGTTAAGCATCTGGCAGGATTTTTGAGTGACCTTCAGCAGGTTAAACACCTTTCTGTTTCTTTAGTCACCAAAATATAGTTGAAAATACAGTAAAAAATATCTACCACCAAGTTGGAAGCTGGAGATGTTGTGTAATGAGATGCTTCTGATGGCTATGAGGCAAACTTGCTGTGTGAGAAAAATACATAACAGATCGTACTTGTGTTGCAGAAAAACATTCTGTGAAATAATCCTGTATGTGTGTATGTGTGTTTTGGGGAAACATTTCCCTTGCTTTGCCCAAAAGGATAACTTTTTTTTTTGTTTTTTTTTTTGGATGGTGATCAAAGAACTGGAACCACCCATTTTTTTTGGAGGCTATTTTCCTAGGGAACTCTGCTGTTCTTCTTCTTTTCTGTTTTGATTGATAGGGAATGAGTCATCTGTTTTTGCATCATTGAGGACAGCGTGAAATCTAGTTTACAGATCTTGTTTGTCTAGCTCCTGTCAGCCCCCGTGTCTGAGATTGCTCGAAGCCACTCTTTGCAGACAGAGTTGGTATGATGTGCTACTGCTGCAGTGTTGTGAAAGTGTGTTCTGTGCTTTCTGCTATTTCTTAGGTATAATAGGTCTAAAATCAGTTAGTCTTGCAGAATTCTTTCAGAATAATATGTGAGTAGCTCTTAGAAGCTGAGAAAGTCTCTGTGTTTATATCTAAAATAATGGAACATATGTGTTGGAACAGAGGACTAGTGATGACTAGCTTTCTAGCTAGTGGTATTTTACACCACATCTGGCCCTTAAGGATTGTCCAGAGTACTTAAGTGTCTCTAATGAACACGGGTATCATCAATACAGTGGAGAGGACTGACTACATTACAGTGAGTTACGTAGTTGTGCTTGAACATGGGTGCCTCCAGGAGCTGCTTGGTAGTGTGTTTGAATACTAGCTGTGTTACTGTAACATATATATAAAGGTGCTTTTCTTCCCTTTTCCTCTCCAAAAATAAACTTGGAAATGTCACCATCAAGAATGGCAGTGTGTTTCTTGACAGGATGAGTGGAAGATCACAGTCACTTCACAGAAGTATTACTGAAATGTGTTAACTTCTGCCTGCCCTTAACATGCCCAGCTGGAGAGAAGCATTGGAAGTTGTAATGGTTATGGATAGTAAGCATCGCTGTCTTGGTAAGAAAAGATAAATCAAATCATGCTGATTTAAAATTAGAGAAGGGGAGCAATGAACTGCTGTGAGTCTTGTTGCACTTGATTTAATGTTAAATTTCAGTAAGCTCATCCTATATGCATTGGCTCTGAACCCTAACAAACCCTGCATAGCATTATAAGTATCTCCTTTTTACAATAAGGGCACTGAATCGCAATTGAGAAAAACTGGGTGGGAACATCAGGAGAGAGAGGGACTTTTCATTTTAAATTCTAGTACAATCTTGCATTACCTCTTTCTCCTTTTCTTGTATTTTATCTCTGCACTTCTGTAGGGTTGCTTTGTGCAGTTGAATTGGTGGGGGAGGGGAAGGGAGGAGTGGGGGAAGAAAGGAAGTGAAATTGTTGCACAAAAGCTGTTAAAGTGATTTAACATTCCACAACGTAGATAAAAGCATTTTTAAGAACTGCACCTACTGCTGACAATCACGCCATACGTATTTCTGCACAGGCACAACAAGTTCTAAATGTTAGCTACTTGTGCCACCATAGCTGACTGCTTGTGCTTCTGCTCCAATCTTGAACTCTCAATTAGTTGAACATTTAAATAAAGTATTTTAAATTTGAAACACTCTTATCACAATATTGACCTTTTAATTGGCTCAGCATTAGAACAGTGTTGTACCAATTGGCACAATGAGATAAATGGTCTTGTTATGTACATTACTGTTGAGTTAATAACCACAGGCTTTTTTCTTCCTTCTTTCCTTCCGTCCTTTAATAAGCGTGTGGCTCCTGAAAGAGGGAATTTCATCCTGCCTCTATGGTGTAGAAACTTAATCTTCTAGCAGTCCTGTTGAAAGGACTGGCAAAGAACTGAAAAGCTGTTCTGTGTTCTGTGTGGATACTTATTAGCTGCTAGTACAGAGAAGAGTGTGGGTCTTGGTAATAAACTACAGGATACTCAAGGGACTCTACTGTTGTATGCATTTTTGCCAGACAGGAGTAAATTACTAAAATAAACATTTGCTTTGAGGTTGAAATTTTCTTAAAATACAAACAGCAGTAGCATATAGGTACTAGACCAAGATGAAATGTTTTACTAATCAAGAATGAATGGCCATGAATCTTTTATGTAGTTACAGATGAGACTGTCCAAGAAACAATACAATACGATACATGCTAGGAAAGTTTTACATTGTACTGAAGAACTCTTGTGCTTTAGAGTCCACTTAGCACATTTAATATAGTGGAGTCGATCAAATGATAGGCATCGATGAAATTAGATGTATCTACTGGAGCACATCATTCATGCCACGCTAGTAGACAGTGACCCTCTATGACTCAGTCTCATAAGAGGCTCTTTAGGAATCTAATGCACTTTCTTGTTACAGGGTATTTGCCATTCAGTCAGCTCACACTTATTAAAAAATCAAAATTTTACATGGATCACACTAAGCAATTCCTTCCCATCTTTCACAGTTGCATAAATGTAGACTGCAGCCCTAACTCACATTTCTGTTTGGTTTTCCAGAGCTGTGTACACGGATTAGACTGTAAGAGGCGCTCTTTCCATGGAGTGTTTCAGTGTTTTGGGTTGAAACAGGAGCACTGTGGTCTTCTGGTTCTTTAAATGAAAGCCTCTAGGAATAAAGCATTCAAGTTGAAATACTGGAGTCAGCCTAGTGACTCTGATTCTGTTAGAACACTTATCTTAGCAAGATGCTTGGGGTAGAGGAAATCTGAGTGGCATGGAGAATAGGGAATGACTGTGAGATGTCTCTTGCAGTACAAGAATTCGGAGGAATTACATGGTAATAGAAGGCGGCAGGTTCAAGCAAACAAAAAGAGATGTTTCTTCAGCAGCTGACAGGATGTAGTGTTTGTTAAATGTTTACATTGATCCCCCAAATAACTTGAGATTTTTATGAAAGAAAAATACGGTGAAGACTATTAAATACATATAGCATCTTCTGGCTTGAGTCACAGATCAGTAAAACCTAGGAAAACATTGGGGTATAATCCCACTCACAGCATGTGGAAATCACAGAAGTTGGTGTTCAGCATACATGTCACTAAAGAGCATATCTGAAGATGAAATGCTGAAGGACATTAAAGGTATTTCACTATTAATTAGTTAATAACATTAATTTCATAATATTACTTAATATTAAAAATACCTCTTTATATAATGGAATCTGATTTGTATTCTTTTGTGCATGCAAAATATTTTGGTATTTAGCAAGAAATCCTGGATTTCTAGAATAAACAAACAGAAATTAATAGTCCTTTCTTAGATATACATATATTCTGCATGCATCAGATTAGATTTGCACTCACATCAAATATCTAGTCTTCAAGTGCTGAGATAAATATTGTATAAACTTATTTGCACTCACTAAAATTAATATGTATGTTTTGAATTATTCATATAAAACAGAAAAAAAATCAATTCCCAAATGAAAATGTCTTCTATACAGATTACACTATTACAGCCTATGTAATCAACATGTTCAAAAACATTAGTGATGCTAATTTTTCTTCTCTCTTTTCTCACCCTTCTCTCTCCTCCTACTGTTAAGAGACCATCCAGTTTCCTCTACAGATCACGCCACTAGAGGGTCTCAGCTCTGTACCCTGAAATCTAGTCCTCTGCATTTGCAGATCCTTTATGATTTTTGAATCCTACTGAACCTTCTTTGATGTTCCACTCTGTGCAAGTCTTATTCCTTAATCATTATGTGGTCTAAGCACACAACTTGAACTAATCCTTTTCCTGTTTTTCTTATATAATGGCATGGCTAGATCAGATGGTGAATAATCACACAAACCGTGAAAAAAAGTAGCTGAAGGTCACACTAAAAGTTTATTGCTAAATTAAGTTGAAAATCAGGTGAAGAGGAGAGGAAGTATAAGACTCAAGTGTCCCTTCTGTGAGGAGCTTCCTAAATTGTTACTCATCTGCCTAATTTGCTGTGAAACAGTGGACAATTTACTTAAACCTGTAAGAATGCTTAGTGTAAAGTATGTTTAAAACTTGCTAATGTCATTGCAACCTTGGATTAGCACAACGAAGGTTAAAATAAAACTATAGCTGAATTCCTACGGAAGATCAAGAAAATTAATATGAAGTTTGATTCCTGAGCAAGTCTGGATATGAATTCACTGTTAAGGTACTTGGCTTTCAAAGTAGCTTTGAAAGTAAGCTTTGAAAGTAAGCTTTGAAAGTAGGCTGATATTTGTCAAGTAGTTGTTGAATGTTATGCATTCAGTAAGCACCTATTTTATGGAGGCAATTTTAAATCCCAGTGTATGATAACATTGTTAAGGGTTTAAGGAAACAGAATGGCTAGTATTATATGCAGTATTTGGAGAGCATCATCACGGAAGCAATGAACAGACAGCATTTCCTTTTCCAGAGGAGCTGGTTGCTGCAGTAAAGATAAGAGGTTACAATTTTAATGACAAATAATTTAGATGATTTGAAGAGAATATATTCCAAGTTATATATTTCTGAAGTTTCTGTATTTGATGTATGTGGACTGCAGAAATACTTCCCAAGCTTCTCTTTTCTCTGTAATTGGAGGCAGCATACATTGCTTCTGGTTGAGAAGCCACGAGTTACTAATTACAGTGCTAAATTTGCCCTTGTACCAAATGGCCCAAAGGGGAATAAAGCTGTCTGGTTGACTACAATAATAATAGTTTTTAACAATTGGATTTACTTAGCTAGATGTTAATTGATCCACTTAGAACCTTCTGCAAAAAGTTTATGAATGTTACACAAGATTGCAGGAAGCTGGAGGCAAAAATTAGAAGACATCTGGTGAATTAAGGGTTATGAACTGCCAAGTTCTATTGGAGGAAAAGCACATTCAAAAAAGGGTCTGAATCAGTATTGAACATAAAAAAGAATTATGCAAAGTTTAATTGTGGATAGTGGTGTGAACCATCTTTTTATTGTCTAGTTTCGAATTTCACATGAGAGGGAAATATAGGTGGCCTTAACAAATTCAGATCTGTTATAAATGACGAGTTGGAGTTCATTCCTTATTTTCCATTATTCACTATCTTTCCTTGGGGTTGAAGAGTGCAGAGACATCTGGAGGTTGTGCATAATTATGAAATCTATAATTTAGAAACTCAAAGGAAAGAAGTTTTGGTGTCCTTTCAAGCAAAACAAATGACTGATGCACTGAGATTTGGCAATCGGGATATCCTCAACCTTGTGTAAGGTGATAAATAACACTTTAAGTAGACAGCTTTTTGCACGTTGACTTAAGCAGAACTGTATTTTTAACCTGAGATATACAGGTTTCTCACCCTTCTCCCTCCCCTAGAACCTTTCAGTGGTATTTAACCATAACCAGTTCTGACCTTTCCCACTCTAAGAACAAGAGAACTTAACCACCATTAACTGCTGGTCTGTATATCAGTCAGGAGAGATATCCATTTAACTGTAGGAACAGCTAGACAGCTAACACATGAGTAGCCTCTCCTTTTATCTGGTTGACTAGGGCCAAGTGCAGTTCCCAGTACTAAACATTGCCAAGAAATAAACTACAAGGGAACCTAAAGTAGACAATCACATTACCTATGTCTGCAATTCTAGGTTGTATGAACATCTGTTGCAATAGTTACACAAGAATTTACATGGGGCGGGAGTATTTTTCAGCTGTTTTTTTTTACACATCACAAGGTGTTGTGTAAACCTTCATAGATAATATTTTGTGTACTTCCTTATGTAAAGTAAAAGACAGAACTTTACAAAATTAGATTAGGTGTATATTACAGTACATCTGATGCCACATTTACAGTATATAGTACAGTTGAAATATGATAGTTCAGAAAGTTTATCACCTCCACTGTACTCAATTCTTAGTTTATAGCGAATGGTTCCAGACCTCCATTTCTTCATTTGTTAGATCAGACTGGTAACATCTCTGAACAAGTTTAACAATAGTGTTTATTATAGAACTGTCTCTGGTTAGTAGAGAAGGTCATAATTTGTTCACATTTATGCGATGAATGTCTAAAATTTCTCTGAAATCTCAGCACTGGGTTCCCAAAGCAGGCCAAAGCAATGCTATGTCCAGGGATTGCAGCACTTCAGAATATCTTGGACTCTGCCATAGCAACTTCCCCACTGATTAAGTCTCTGAAAATGTCTAATAACAGTTGTTCTAGGACACACTTGTAAAAGTGTGCCTTCTGCTAAAGGTCTGATCCATCAGGCATCCTGTGTCCTTGAGTCTTTTTGAATGTGATGCGAGGTGGTGGTGCTAACTGTATATCCAGTGTGTTCACAGACTGAAAATACAACTTCGGTTTAAAAATTACTATCAATGTTTATAGTGACCAAGTCAGTGGTAGAAACTGCCAGGCCAATGATTTGCTATATGCTGCATAAGAACATGAGCACAATGACGTGTCCTAATAAAACCTGCAAATGATACCATAGAAAGCAATGCTAGGCCTATCTTTTGTTTGGCATGTGAACAATTGTACAGTTTCTAACAGTGATCTTACTATTAGTTTCTCCAGAATGTAAAAATAAATAAATAAAAAAGTAATAATAATAATAAAAAAATGGGTAGACATTAGCTAAAGCATTTAAAAAGCAATTGCCCCTTGGCCATGGTTCTGTAAGTGCTATTTTTCTAGACTGCTGATCCATATCTTTACTTAATTTGGGAAATCAGACCTTCAGTTTTGGTGGAACACTTTCAGTGAAGTATTGCTCCAATGGAGCTGATGCTAAAATTCTCACTGACTTCAGTGAGATCAGGATTTCCCATAAGCTACGTACTGCAGTTCTCATTCACTTCCCTACAACAATTCATTACCTGAAAAAAAGACTACCTTAACATCCCTCGTTAAAGCTACAGAAGGGTGTTTTCCATTATAAGTGAAGCATATGCTCACAAGGATCTTGTTGTATACCAAACAGCCTCCATTTTGGTGTAGTCAAGAATTACAGTGCACACCCATTTAAAACGTTCAGTAACTTTAATGGGTTTTATTTTCAATTACTTCTTTAAAATAATTTGTTAAAAATATTTTATTCCAACTATACTGTTCTAATGTAATCTTCATCTCTGTGTTTACTCTTGTCATTAATGGTCATTACTTGTGCTTGGAGATTTGGTGGCAACTCTGTAAATTCTACTGTTCTTCATTTCTGTATCAGCAGTAGGCTCAGCTCACTGTACCTTCTTGAAGACCTGCTTACACTTGACTCCACAGACTCTTATTTCCTAGGAAGAGAAAATAATTAAAAAAAATACACAACTTTTACAGAGGACATGCATTATAAATTCACGTGTATGTCCAGCTTAACTGAGTACGCAATTTCTTATCAAATTAGATTGTATAGCTTGTATTTATTTTAGCCTATTTTTTAATCATAAAAGAAATCAGAAGGTTTGGGTTTACTTTCTGGAGAAAGGTGGAATAAGTGAAGTTATTTTGGGATCCCAGAGTTTAAAGGGCCAAATGTGTTCCTTGTGCATTATTCCCAATTTATGTGTGCAGCTGCTTAGGTCTTTGAAATTAATGTTCCGTATTTCAGACACATGAACAAGTTATTTGGGGATGGATTTGAATAATGAATTCTGAGTCTGTATGTTGATGATTGGTAGTTCAAACCTACAAAACCAGCTGAAAAGCCCAGTCTAGCAACACAGCAGTCATTGCTAGGAAAGCACATGTAATTGCATACGTAAGAGTTGAGCTAGGTCTATAAATCCCAGCACTGCAGTGAGTTTTGATTGAACTTGGCCGTACTACATGCCTAATGCTGTCCACTTGTCTTTTGTGTTCCACAACCGGTTTTAAAAAAATCTCTACTAATCATCGGGTCATAGTTACTTGCACATAAGCAGGTACATTGATGTTTATGTCTTGGGCATTGATTTGTGAGGCTTACTGTTGTCCACCTAGCCCCACTGACGATGCAGTTTAATCTTCTCTATTACTGAAACTGTTGAAGTTAGACCTGAGAGTTGCACACAGTCTTTGTGGAGATTTGTGGAGGTGTTGACTGGTTTTGCCAGAAAAAGAAAATGGGTGGGACTGCCTAAAGGACATAAAGACAAAGATTATGTATGACCTAGAAGTAGGGTACTACTTTCTATTTCAAGATAAGACTTTTAATTAAGCTGTCAGAATATTTTGAGACAATGGGAAGCAAAGTTAACTGGAATGTTACGCCCATTTTCTTATGGGGGACTTTGATAAAATGACTTATTAAGAGAAACTTACACTGGATCAATAACCTTATTGGCATATAAGGTTGCTAGCCTGTAGCAAGAGAAGGCATGGTGAACTGATGAAACAAGCAGACTGGTACAGTGATTTTAGTTGGGACCTGTTTTGTTCACTTTATATATAGGTAACCCAGAAGAAAGTGTGCTCTAAGTGCTAAGAGATCTGCTGACAGGGATAAAAACCTACAGAGCAGAAGCAATCAATACAATAGAAAATGGCAATAAAACTCAAAAGGAAATTGAGAATGGTCAAATAAGTCACTCACATAAAACAGAATCTAAAGAGGAAAAAGAACTACAAACTACAGACCATAGAGTGAAATGGTGAAAATAGGAGGCGATAAACTACTACAGGATGTGGCACTACTTCCTACAGAACCGTGGAAGGAATTAAATTAACACTTGGCTCATTGTGTAAAGTTCAATAGGATCATAAAACTATCGAAGTATCAATTTTTTAGAGGTAACTGCCCGTTGTACCGAAGTACTCTCAAGAGTACAGGACCTACTAATCTTAGCAGTTCAAAAATAAGATACTAGATTTGACTCTTTTACTGAATGTTAAATGGAGAGAGTTACATTAATGAGAATTCAGAGGAATAAAGAGGATATTTTTGAAGTTCATGAAATATAAAAAGTGGTAAAATTAAAATATTGGGGACTGGTCTCTAAAATACTTGGGTATTTCCTTTGCATGAAGTAACTTTGTACTGACTTCTTTGTACAGACAGATCATGGTAAATTGCACAGGTGCCAATTAGTGCAGGGATGCCCACGTAAACTGGCTTGTATGAGACTGAACCCTTCACAGCCTTTTGAAGCAGCAGCCTCAGATCTGTCAGGTAACCTCAGGGTACTAGACAACATGTGAGCAATGGAATCTTATTTTATGACTTCTAAAATAAAACCCATTCATGCACACAGGTTCACGCACAGAAATTGGTCTGGCCTGGATATCCATGGCCAGGTTGCATGGCCAGAGCATCAATCAGAGTAAGGACACAGAAATCTGGGCTAAAGAAATTGGTGTTGGGGGCAGCAAGTGGGAATGAGTGCAGAGCTGTCAAGGGACAAGGACCAGGATTTGCCAAAATGGAGGCCAAAGAGATCTAAGAGCAACTAGTGTGATTGCTTCATGTGAGCTGAGTGCTGCAGGGAGTAAGTTGAGCTCCAAGGCCAGGCAGCGTGTGGCTAATTGCAAGCCCTTTGCCAGCGGGGAACCTGAAAGGGCAGCTGCCTGGGGTCACAACCCCAACTGTTGTGAGTTTGGGAGCAGCGTGGAACCACCGTAGCCTGTCTGTGTGCAGATAGAGGGAATGTATTTACACAGAAAATTCTGGAGTCTCTTTTTCATTGGTTCACCTCTGCTTTCATTGAGACTGTGACTGGAGCTGTAAAGTTACTTCCCTGTTTACCTGCACTATATCAGATGGCAAGGTCTATCACATACATTCCTTTTCCAAACTGTCTTCTGAGACTTCCAGTATTTCCTGAAACTTGTATGTAGTAATAAGTGGCTTTGGGAAATTTCACAAAGATTCATTTATAACTCTGCTACTGATTAGAATCAGAGAACATTCATTTCAAATGCTTTGTGTTATTAGTACTAATCAGTGGAATGAAATTGAAGTTGGATTTTATTATCTCAGCAGGAAAAGTTCATTTTACCCACCCTAATGAGAGAGTGAGGATACTATGAAGAGCTATGAAGAACAGACATCTTATTTCAAATCCTGTTAGCTTAGAAAAGTTAGAAATGGCGATCTGAGAGAACATGGCATTTCGCAAAACTTAATTGCTGTTTTAGTTCTCTAGGCTATAATGCAGTCTAGCCTGTAATTATTTTAAAAGAACAATGGTATATTTCCCCCTTATGGCTTACTGTTGGATGAGTACTTTCACAAGTTCCCATACTGTGTATTTCATAGAGTGTACAATAAATGTCTTCCTCGGTGTAAACATTTCAAATTGCTATGTTCAGACAGACACTTAACACAGAAAGAGTACTGCACTGAAATGAGGCAATCTCTGTAGGGGACATAGAAGAAATGGTGCCAAATGAAATGATTGCTTTAGAAAGAAGTCAAACGCAGCACCAACGCTTAATTATGTCAAAGAACGACAAGATAATGTAGCACACAGCTACGCATCTAGCCATTTGAATAAATAATAGGGTGGTATTTGAAACCTACTACATGATCTTACCAGGTGCATTTCGTCTCCTTCAATCCACTGAGTCCAGCCGCGATCTTCTTTTTCTCCTTTCTGTACGCAGAGAAGCTTATCTCCATCCCAGGATACTGTGGTCTAACAAAACAGGCACGTTCAGTGTTGCTGTAGCATTTCCTGATATTATGATTAGTTTCCTTAAAGAAAACCTACTCTACATTATAATAAAATATTAATGATTTTCACAAGAATAATTGCAGAGCATTGTAATAATTAGGATAATTACAAAATATATGACCTTAAATGACAAGTTGCTGTCCAACTGCCTGTCAAAACTCAGAAGGGTGAGATAAACTGTTTTAACTGTAAGAAAAAAACAAAACACATAAAAGTCATTGTGTGAAAGTGCACTCCTTTCTCCCTGCTAACAAACACAACATCAAAAGGGAGGTGCAGCTCTATTTGTAAGAGGAGCTAAAAACCTGAGATTCGGTTTCTTTCCACCATACGAAGGATAGTCCGGCTGCCCTACCTGAACATAGCACCCATAGACTGACAGCTACGGATGTACAAGAAAGGCTTTTATTCAGTTTTTTTTTTTTTTTTTTTTTTTTTAAATGCATGTGTATATATATATATGTGTGTGTGTACATATATATTTAATTCACCCCCCCCCAAATGTCTTAATTTGTCATCCTTGATAGAGCAGAGTGATTTGGAATTATCAGTAGATTGATAACTTTGCCATCATCCTGCTTTGCCTAACAGTAGTTGGAGAACTACTTGAGACAGGTTTGGTAGAATAAGAGCGAGGTGTTGCAGGATTCAGCACAGCACTTTTTTGAACACCTGTGCTGCCTTGAGTTATTATCAAAATACTTAAATGCATGAGGGTGCATCCTTCAGCTTGTTGCTGCAGTTAGTATTTACTAATAATTTGATTTCACCCCTCCTTAAAATAAAGAGAGCAATATTCCGTATTTTTTTTTAAGAAGTGAGGTCAAGAGCAGTGACAAATTGTAATGAAAGTTTTGGTGCTGCAAAAACTTAGGATAGCTGAGCATCAATATTAGCGCACTGCTTTTAAACCAGCTTGAGGACTAACTACGGAATTACTGCCTGCCTTGTGAAAGCCTTCAAGCCAGTAACTGTGTAAGTAGCCAAATATGGAGAGAAGATATCCTGTTTAATTTTTAAGAGAAGTCAGTCTACATTTGTTATTCTGGGAATTAAAAGTTCAGCATTCAAGAACTATGCAATGCTATTTATTTAATTTGTGTATGTCACAAACAATTAATTCTTAAATGATAACCATGAGAGCCACGATCTAAAAATGAGTACAGCCAGCAGTCTCCGCCCATGGGAAGCTTTAGACTAAACAAGCATGGAAAATGAATCGCTAGAAAGAGTGCCAGCATAGATAATCATAATCAAGGCATTATTAGTACTCCTATATAGTCTGTTTGCACCACATGGGGCTTCTTAAAGACAGACTTGTTTGTTCTTGCTAAAAGTCTCTCGTTTATAGAATGCATTGGCAAGTTGTCCTGTCTCTCCTGGACAATATTGTATTTAAACCTAGCTGTAGATAACATTTAAAAAAACTGCTATCTTCTTTTAATGTTTAAAACGCTCATGCAGGAAGGGACAACACATCGTGGCGAAGCTGTATTTAAGAGAATTAACGTGATCGTCATAGTTTATATCCTCTTCCATATCTGTTTTGATTCTATGCGTGTCCATTTGGAAAGTGGAAGATAACAAATAATACTAGTTAACATCTAAGACTTTCTGATGATTCTCAGTATCATTACGATATCAGAAAGTGAAGGTTGTTTCTGCCAGTGACGTACAGATGCAAGGCATACTGTGGAATAAATTGGTTGTATGTGTAGCTTTGCTTAGTAACAGTACTTATTTCTGTCCCTTGAGTACTAGCTCAGCATAGCTGAGTCATTAGATTACCTGTAAAGTTTAATTTCCTTGGTTTACATGTGAATTCACAGGCAACATACCATGATAAAATAAGATCCAACTTTATTAGCACTACTAACATGCAAAGTTAGCTGTGGAAGTTACTAGTCCTGATAATACTTCACCAGCTTAGTACTCTTGGGGGCAATAGAGAAACGTTTGTAGCAACACAAAGAAATGTTAACTTTTTCAGTCTCTAAGGGTTTTAAAAATTGTTTCATCTCAGGAAACAACACACTTTTTCTCTTGCATTTTGTTTTTTCAATCAAGATTAGATATCGCTTTTGATGACTTGGCGACAGCCACAAAGAGTAAAATATCACAGACTGTTAACCAAGCTGTTTTATCAGAATTCCCAGTTGTCATCCTCTGCCCTCCCTTTTAGGCATATAAATACTGAAGGGATGTGAGTAAACCATACAGTTTCTGATTTCTGTATGTGGCTCTTTTGCTATGAAGGTTATAAAGGACAGAATGTATTGCATTCTCTCTTTGTTAGCAGAAACAACCATTTTATGACAGTAAGATTAATCAGTAGCATTTTTATCTTTTCTTTCTTTAGTTGAAACTCTAAAGTCTGAAATAATAAAAGTCCCAAATAATACAAAAGACAGAACTTCCCCTTTTAACTCAAATCAAAGAGAACAATAAGTTCTTCAATTCCAAATCTCTCTATAGAGACACGCAGAGGATGGAATTGTTACAGCTAGTGGATGTGTGGCTAATAGCCCACTCTTTACCAACAGCCAAGAAACAGCAAAGCTTGCCTTAAAGCATTTCCAAATATTTGAGACAGAACATAACAACATTCTAAAAATACCATTGTAGGACAAATGTTGGTAAATATCGGCCCTTTTATTGTATGTAACAGCAACGATTTAGAGTTTACCATTTGGTGTATACACTCTCCTTTCCCTGTGAATACAGAATATCTGTTCAGTGACAACTGACTGGGAGAAATATCATAGCTTCAGAACCATAGGTTATCTTTTGGGTTCCTAACTGCTAATGCTTCATACCTTAAGTGAGAAAATGAACTATTTGTGTCTTCCTTACCATTTTTCACTTTCTCCAGAAAAAACCCTTACATTTTTGTGTTAACCTAATCACAGTACACTGGCAACAGGATGAAAAAAAAAGTCTGGAAAAGAAGAAAAAATGATGGGGAGATACTGTAAGCAATCAAAATCTCCCAACAGGCAGTGCTTGAATTCTCTTAGATATAACATCTGCCTTGAAAATGTACTGCGCTAATATTTTTTTAAATCTTTATTCTTCCAGACTGATCTTTTCCCTTGTATTTCCAAAAGACGGACAGTGTGAAATAGAGTGTTAGAAATGTATCATGTGTCATTAGTCAGTATATCATTTCACTGAGCTATATACACACTAGCACCGTGCAGTAAAGGAGAATATTGATCAAGGGTTTCTTACATATGTTCTTGAGACTCTTACTGCCTGATCAAACTTAAGACGAATATGCACTAAGTGAAATAGATGTAATTCTGTAGGAAACTTCAACAGAAAATGGTGATTAATATGATTAGTGGACAGTGTGATAAAAAGTACTCAAGGAACACAAGGAAAGTTAACAGGAGATAAAGTGGGTCTTGCCTCAATTTAACTTGTCTCAAAAATTCTAACCAACAATACTGCACTTCTTTGGTTATACACTCTTGAGGCATAATAATGGAGAATGGAGCTTATCTGGGAGGGGAGGATGACAAACCAAGGCAATTATCTGAGGCTCCGCTGGATTAAACACTATAGCTAAGAAGGAAAGGGAAGAGGCCAATATCATACCAGTGGTCCCAAAACTGATGGCATTTGAGCCTGAGCACCACTAGGTAGAGATGGATTACTTCACAAAAAAAAAAAAAAAAATTATACTGAATTCACTAATTATATTATCTTTGAAGCCTGAGAATAAATATTTAAATTTTCTTTAGTTTCATTATATGATTTGTATGGTCTTACACTATTTTTTGTGCACTTAGCTATTTTCCTTTTATTACCTGCCCCCTCACACACTTCTGTTAGTGATTTATGAAGATTTCAGTATATGTGCATAACACTATATTCCTGAAAATAAAAAGTAGAATAAATGAAAATTACACTCATTACTGTTTTCAATTATGAGACAAAGTAGATTTATTAAATGAAATACTTAGAAAAAACAAATCTATCAAGTATGTATTTGCATTTTCTCTAGTTGCAGTAACAGTAGTGAAGTCTTGCAGAATTACAGTAGATATTACTTCCAGCTTCTAGTGCTAAGTCATATTGACCCACAGCTAGAGATACTGACTCTACTGAAATACTCATCAAACAAACAAATTTATCAGAAAACTCTGCACTTCCCACTTAGGTCTAATTGCAAGAACATTTGATGCTGGCGCTGCACAATATTCCTCATTGCCATGTTAGCTGTTCCTAGGGTACTTGTTGGTGTTGTGTGCTATACAGCTGAAGATACCTAATGCATTTTACAGATGAACTAAAATATTTTATTAAGTAGTAAATAAGTAGTCCACGCATGCTGATGCTGCATCAATTTTTGATGCACTGCATTTACAAATATGAATTGCAGCTATCACCCTTCATCAAAAATGTTATTGATTTTCTATCTTCAGAAGAAACACAGCTGTACAAGTTCTATTTTTCTTCTACTTCCCTTCCCAGTGCTGTCTCTGTATTATGATGCAGCAAATGACTGCAGTGCCCTACAACTGCACGACACAGGCCATGCTCCTTCTCAATCCAGTAATTCTGTGTTTATGAGAGTAACTGGTCATTTACAACTGCAATTATGATTTAAGAAAGATCAAACAATGAAAAGTAATTGTTAAGGTCAGATGACACAGGAAAATCCAGTTCAAGCTGTGTCCTATATTGTGCCTATAAGTAAACACCAAAGAAAATACTCTAGTATTTCTGGTCAAACATGGCTATGTATCCAACTAGGTATTTATTAGATGCTCAAGATAAAGTATATATATCTGAACTAAGTATCAAAGTGATATAAAAACACCTGATAAGTAGCTTTCAGGGAGAATTTTTCATCAACTCAAGTGCTGATGGAATAAAGTAATGCTGGTAACACAAACAATAAACTATAATGGTGAAAGTGCATTCATTAAGGTCATAGTCACTACCTGTGACTTTTGGTGTTGGAGGCATGCTGCACACTGCTAACAGGAGGGCTACAAACATGCTCAGAGTTTGTCATCTCTCCAGCCTGTAGCTCCTTTTATCACATCAAGTCTGTATCTGCAGGTTGTTGACAGATAGCTAAACTATTGGGAAAAGAGCACATTCAAGCAAAAAAATACACTGATATTTTTCTGTTTATCTTCCAATTCCACAATTGAAATTAGGTAAATAAGTTTATTTCTATGAAAAGTCGGATCCAGGAATACTGGGAACATGCAGAAAAATCAAACGAGGGAATGAAAAATATAGGTAATTTTTCAATGAAACCCAAGTTAAACGAGATATCTACCCAGAAAAGTTTAGACATTCCAGAGCTGAAAAAGTAACCTTACCATAAAGACATTTAGTCTACTTTACAAGTCTACTTAAAGAAGTCCCCCATTTTCTTAGAATTACTTTTTCAAAGTGGACTTTCTAATTTATGTTTACTTCAGCTGTCCATTGTTTTCACAAACTTCTGAAGCAAGTCTCAATAAATTAGGTACTTTCTTTGCTCCCTACATGTGCTATGATAACAGCTCTGTTAATGTGTGAACTACCACACTACAGACCTTGAATGAAAAATCCTGGAAGATACAGTCATGGAGATGTATCAGGCACTGAAAAAATGAGAATGAATTAGGAAATCAATTAGGAATCCACTAGGAAAAGGCCTCTTCATCTTTCCTAGTGGCCCAGTAGTATGTTTGGTGGTTTTATTTAATTTTTAAACTGTTCTGATTCTTGATAGTGTTTGGGCTCTGAGATACCGTATCTGAGAACAAGGTGGCACTATACTGGAAAAAATAAGTAGCTTCCTATGAGGTTACTAGCATAGTTAAGAACTCAAATGGAAATACTGCTTATTTTCACAAGACATTATCAATGTACATGGTCAATTGGTTGTAAAATATAATACTTTGAAAATCTACATGATCTTAAAATTTGATTCAGAAATATAAATCGCCTACATCTCACTATTTCTCATAACTTATTTTAATAATATTAAGAAGGTATCCAATTTTCTTGTTAACATAAAAACAGCTTAGGATGATAAACAGCTAAAAAAGAAGCATTGCCATCTGAAAAATTTCACATACAAACTACAGAAGCATTTCTTATTAGCCGTGATAATTTATTCTATTGAAAGAAACTTACTGATTGCTTTTGTTCATAACCATTCCACGCATTCCAGACTAGAACCTATTCTAACAGTATTTATTCTAGTACTATTGAAAATAGAGATACGTAGTAAGTTATCGTAGTTTTACGCCTCAAAGATCCAACAGAAATAAGGGTTCAACGTGGTGTTTCCCAAAGAGCCAAGTCTCTAAACAGAAAATCTGTGGACTAATTATGTTTCTTCTATAGGAAAATATCTAGCATACATTCACCAACAGAAAAAATAGTGGTAGGATTCCTGCACTTCATCTCAAGATACTGTTGTTGGACAAAGGCTATACATATTTAGCTGTCATTTAGCTAGGGAGGATGCTATAAGACTGTACTGAACTTTCCTTCCCATAACAACTTCAGTTCAACCCTGTAGAAGCACCTATAAATCTATCATCCCATTTAATCCTGCCTGCTTTAAGCCAAGCAGCAACAGAACTTCTGAAGTTAGCTAACAGGAAAAGGATGGTAGCACAATACAACACATTTCTCAGTTCTTTGAGGGGCAGGGGCATGACATATCATAATGGGTATCTGTAGCTATAGGACTCTGAAATATGCCTGTGCCATTTGGAACTTGCTCAGATCATTACTGAAAGACAAGCTGGTTATAATGCAGGCATTCTGTACCCGACTGATAAGCTTACTGAAGTTCGCTGTAGTCAAAAAATCAGACACTTCTAGAAGCTGTGTTTTGCTTATGTGGTTGTCACCATCTCCATTGCTAGCAAACAGACCAAATTGTAATGACAACTTCTAGATCAAAGAGGAAGCTGCTGTAGCACAGGGTCTTCAAATGTTGAACACTGTTGTTCAAAATGTTATTTTGAATCTTTGCTCATAAGAACAATGAGGGAAGGCAATGACTGGAGACATATGCCAGGCTCCAGGCTACGCAGGTGACAACATGTGGGAGAAAGAGTAGAATAAGTATTCTGGATAGTACATCAAGTTTTATTTCTGGTAATGATGGTAATCAAATGGTAATCTTTTTTCTTACTGAAATAAAATTGTAAGAATCTATACAAAAACAGGATGACTTGCTTATATCCTACAACAGAAAAAAGTACAAAACAATAAATCCATTTCACTTTATGCAAGAATCAGAATCAACTCTAAGACATTCATCATTTAATTTATGGGTATAATTGAATCACCCTCTGTAAATTTAGCAAAATGCAATTGTACATTACTCTAATGGTTTGTCACTCAAAATCCAATTTGAGTTGGGTTCTCAAGTTTTCACCTGACTCTGTCATTGTACACACTGCATTCATCACTCTCTGAACTTTTTTGGATGCACACAAAGCTGAAATACTATGCCCTCCAAAACCTCCTTGCCCACAACACTTTCAGAACGTTATCAGTGGATTTGTGAGCAGCTAGCTTGAAGTGTTGGTTAGTCTCAGGTTTTCAGTATGAATCCAGGACTGCAAACTTTGAAGTTAATGATATCTTAATGCATATGGCAAAATGTTCTAGAGATCTCATCTGACATCACTGTGTAAATGTGCTGAACATATCACTTACAGATAATAAGCAGTAATGCCAAAATGGCAAGTAATGTGAGAAAAACAAAAAACACCACAAAAACACAAAACCAACAGAACAAGCAAGACAGAAAAGAAAAATGGGAATAGCTCCTCATTACTGAGGCACAGGGAGCCTGAGTTTCAGAGAGCCAGGGCCAGATCCAAGAGTGGAACTCTGTTCTCTGCTTGACTGGAGAACCATTCTGCCTCACCTGGAGACAGCAGTTTGTAAAGGTCACCAGTATCAACACAAAACTACATGAAGACGACTTCCTTTGAATTAAAATCACAAGTAGTCAGAGATTATTTCAATAAGCAACTGGGGAATTTACATTTCTGCAGAGAGAGGGAACAGTAGATTTGAGAAGAATAGTGTGTGTACATGTATATATATACACATAAATACAGGCAATCACATAAACACATCTCCCATCAATAATCATTCTAGAACAATGCTTTTTCCAATACAGTATATAGGAAAACACAAATTCAAATCAATAAACTGAAGTAATCTTTAAAAAGAAAATGAAAACATTTGAAGAGGTGAAGAAACCAAGGATTTGAATCAGAGGGATTAAGTAAAGATATACACTGCTGATCTTACTAGCAAAACAATTCGAGTCTTCTCATCCAGTTGAGGATCCCTACTGAAATTCCAAGTATTACTGGTGATTGCTTTTTTGACAGCAAAGTAATCATTCCAATACCTATTCTAAACTAGATTAACAGCTGTGAATTCCATTTGTGGAATAGAGGAACCCTGCCTAAATAACGGTTAAAAAAGTTTAATGAGCCATGTAATTTTATAATAGGTCTTCATTCTGACCTTGCAGCAGTATAAATCAAATTATGCCCAGAGCAACCAAACTTTATTGTGTTTTCCCTGAATATAAACTAGACAGGGATCAGTTTCACATCAGGCATGTTTATTGTTTAAAAAGAGCCATGATCAGTCTCAAAGACCCTGCCTCAAGGTGAGACCTTTCACTAGCATATGACACATGCAACTGACAGAATGGCTGGTCAGATGCCTGTGGACAATCCTTATGAGGCTGCCTAGACATTAAATGACTATATACTTCCAGGAAATTATTCCACATGGTAACACGTATGATAGATCTGTTAAGCGAATTCCAAATCCCCCCACCTCCCACCCACTCTACTTTTGACATACAAAATAAATATGCTGTGAAGTTGCACAAAGTTAACTTTTGTTTCGTGTCAGACCCTTCCCCATTCTTATGTTTATTGTTAACATACTTTACATTGTAGATATCTCCTCGGCTTCACTGTTTGTTACTGACTGTGAGAAAGGGAGGTAAAATTATCTGAGGATGAACGAGACACACTTTTGGAGATAGTTATCAACTAATTATTGTTTCAGTAAGGTCTTGCCTCTTTGGTGCACAGCAAAATTTTTCCACACTAAAGTTCATGTGCTTGAAACAAGGTTTTATGATTAGTGTAATAGTTAAGATGCTAAATTAATCGTAACTTAGAGACTATGGAATTTATCGTTAAAATGAGGAAATTTCACGATGGGGCTGGAAATTCACTGAGAATGAAGATAGCACAGTGAAATACTCAGTTCAGGCGATACCTAAGTCATAGTTATACATAAGCTTCAAATTTCTGTCTTTGTACACTAACACCTGATGTATGTTATCCATTAAAAAACCTAAACCAAACTCTTGAAAGTAGTGGAAACTTTATCACATGGTCCAATTCAAACATCACAACATATGAGAAACAATGTGATACAATATTAATGTCCTGGCCTTCTTTCTACACATTGTAATTTGCACCTTGTAACGTCTGCAAAGAATAGAAGATGCTCCTGAGTAAGCAAACTTCCATTTTATCTTTGTAGTTCAAACTGTCAAAAGTTTTAACAACCCTTAAGTATAACAACTGAACTTTCAGAAACTCATCTTTCATGAAAATACCAAACAGAGAAACTTTGACTTCTACTTAGGAGATAAAATCTCTAGGGAGAAGCTCTGGGAGAAGCATGACAGCATAAGGAGTGATATGTCTTGTCTGCATTTCCTAAGAGACAAGGCTGTGCTGCAGCATGCCCCACACACAGTTACAGTAATGCTTGGAACACATGGAATATCAACTGCCTTTTGGCAGCACCTTGCACTGTCTCCTATATGGTCAACTATCCTCATCTTAGATTTTCTCTGTTTTGTTAATCTGAAGTTCTAAAGAAGAAAGTTTTCACTTCCTCAGAGAAATAAAACCGTAAAGGAGCTGATATCACCAACTGATGTTATCTATCTCCCTTAAGAAAACAGAATCACCTAAAAACTTGCCAGAAAAAAAGTGACAGTTAAAGGTAAATAAAAAAAAAAATAGAACAACTGAATCTGCTAAGGTTTATCCAGCTGAATTAATTCCAGCAGTGACCAAGTATAATAAGGAAAAAAAAAAAATCCAAAGTGAAATCAAGGAGGAATCCTATACCATCACAGCAGTATTAATCCGTATTGTCATAACTTCAGCTTTCTTCTAAAATTAGGATCAGCAAAACTTTTTAGCCTTTACTCATCATAGACTGTTGATGTGGGAAACGCTATCCATGAATGATTTCTAAGGTTATTTTTACTAGTCTCATGATGATTGCTCTGCTTTATAAAACTAATGTTTAAATTGTAATTTGTCTTATCCATGTTACTTTGTACTTCCAACGCGCTGAGCTTCTTGGAAGAACAGCAGGATAGTGAGGAGAGAACGTGCCCAGTGGTCTGCTCAGTTTGTAATATAGATAAAAATAAATGATTCATAATCTCTATCATTAGACAAATTGAGTATTGATGATTAAGCCATTTATAGTGTGCAGTTTCACAAGCTATGGATGAGGAAACGATACATTAAGAATCACATTCAACCTTCGCTTTTATGGTGGCTTTCCTCATAATACTGGCCAGGGAGTGTTCCAGTATCTCTTGCATCACCTCCGTGACCCTTCCTTAACAATGCTTCCAGCCCATTGGAGTAATTCCATTGCTTAAAACTGCAAACCTTGCCTGACTGATTTGGACTGAAGTGGCTTCCCCAAAACAACAACTTGAACTGTTTTCCTTCAGAAACGCTATGGTTTCATCAAGAAAATAAATCTTTAGTCAGAAAATTAAACTATAAAGTATGATACAGTGCTACAGGGCAACAGTCACTAAGAGTGACCTTAGTTTTAGGGCTTCAGTTGGTATCTGCTTGTGATGTGGGAGGTCAAAAGAGATACTGAAGACTTTTGAAAGCTTTAGTGAAGTTACATGCCTAAGTTATTCTTAACAAAGAAACAAACAGGGTTAGCGAGATCACACCTTGTTGTTTTTTCTTCCTTTTTTTTTTAAAGCAAGATGCTGCTACCTCATCTTTCCAAGGCTGAGTGATTTTGCATTAAACAATCAATAGACAAATTGTTTAAGCAACACTTGGAAGCAGAGTGATCTAGGTTCCACTCCAAATCTAATACCTGCTGTAGCGACTAGAACAGTCTCTATTTTCTTCTTTCCGAGTCAACACTGTGAATTCTTCCCCATCACTCAATTTAGCAAAACAGGGTAGAGAATATTGACCTGTTACAAATAGTGAAGTGTTTGGGGTATTTTTCAGTGAACCAGAAGTTGTGCTACATTTGTTCAGCATTTCAAAAGCATAGCTGGTCAAGGGCCACATTCTCATGTCTTCTGAATCAGCTTTTTCAGCACAGCAGTTGTCTGAAACAGTTTGTGAGAACTCACTGCAGGTATATGCTAGCACAATTACTTCATTCTGCCAAGTAGAGGATGTTTTAGTCTGGAACTCAATGGTATTTAAGTATAAATAATGCTTAGCTGGAGACAGTTCTGCACACACACAAACCAGCAGTTCGCTGAAGAAAACACTGAGGACTCAGACATTTTTAGCACTTGAGTAGAGGACTTGAACATTGCTATCTTTGACAGTACTTCAGCCACCTAATCTTTCCTTAGGCTCTTAATTGGTGGTTCTGTACCTCATCACCCTGGCAAGAGCTTTCCAGTAATCAAAAATTCATTATGACATTAGGCCACTTTCCTTTACACAAATAAACTTTGATTCTCCCTTTTGTGACTTTTGTATTCTGTACTCTACCATGTTTCTACCTTCTCTAACAAGGAGTACAGAGGGATTAGCTAAGGTCCTTGCTTGCTGATTAGCGTTTTTTTTTCCTGGTCTTTGGGATCATTCATTTCCTGTATTACCATTACCAGAGCAAAAGTAAATTTATATACCCTAACATTAGAGAACAGTACTTTGTAAATGCAAAGTATCTATCTATGAATGGAAACCTTTTAATTTCATTTTATATAATTACTCCTCCATCTTCTCTCCTGAAATAATTTTCTTTTGCTTATCAGCTTCTTCACCTTGGGATACTGCAGGCATCACGCTCGTGAACTAACAGGAAAGAAAATGTCCAGTCATATTCACCTAAAGAACTTTGTATTCTCAAGTTTTCTCTGTTAATTGCTATTTATCAGTCATAAGTTAGAAAACACTGTCCTTCTGGCAAGCAAAAAGAGCTCATAAGGCAGAGTTCTTGGTGTTTGCTTATTGACTACAAAGATCTGTTCCAGAAGGCTAATTAATGCATCTGCTCTACCAAATACACACAGAAAGGAAGGAGCACAAAAACAAGAATAAGAAAAGCAGCAGGTTTCCAACACTTGGCCATTGTTGCACATGGGGAAGAGCATCTAGACCTGCAGTTGTTCTTGTACTGGAAAACGTTAGTCCATCAAGAGATTCTGAAAACTCAAATGTAAACATCTTTCTGTCCAACAGATATCCCTGTATAATTGAGTAACATTTAATTGAAATTACTATTAATTCATTGAAAAGGAACAATTTTAGGAACAGCCACATAAAATGGATTACAGATGTTGTCTGTGCAAGGCCTTGGATTATTAACAGTCTTAATAGTCTTTTTTTTTTTTTTTGACAGTTGTTACAGTTCTAATGCTTACCATGCATTTGCGATCATCCACCCCAGCTAAATCCTCCTCAAACTCCTTCCCTACATCAAATTCCATGATGTAGTTTCTAAAAGTGCTTAGCGTTTTAATGATCATATGATCTCCATTCTGAAGGATTTCTTTGTCAGGTTTTAGCAAGTTTGCTATTTTTCTTACAGCAACATTTACATCTGAAAAAGAAAAAGAATTATTTTAATCCAGAAAAGTCTACCACAAAAGCAGGCTTGTAGCTCTTGGGAGGACTAAAATGAACGTGGATAAGTAAGTGTCCAGATCTTTCAGGTCAGCTTGTTTAAAAGGAAAAATCCATAGCCTAATTCTTTTAACTTAAATAAGTTTGTCTTGATTTGCTGGTTGTGTGGAACCCTAAAAAACACCACTTGCATTTCACAGTTACTAAGGGCGTCAGTATTTCTATAGAACTATTAGCATTTTGCGTATTTCATCAAATTAAACACAGAAGTGCATCAAGTACGTTATTGTCTCTGTAGCACACATAAAACTTTAAAGTTATGGTTGGGTTTGAAGTTTGAAATCTGCCACCTACCTCTTTCAGAGATGTAGTTTAATCACTGTAAAATTAATCGTCAAGATGTTAAAAAGTAGAGACTGCTTAAGACAGTTTTGCATACAGCAATTCTTACAGCATATTCCTGAAAAAAATATTTCTCACAAAAATGATTTATGACTGTACAAGGAAAAATAGGTTTGTGTCAAGACTAAGACAGGTAGCATTGATTGACTATTTATCAAAGAAACATGAAAGGAAGCTCACCCAGTGCTTTCAGATACTCCTCAAAATTGTCATTGCTGATCATTTTCCAGTAACCATTGAAATCTGCAGGCATCCCTACTTTGGGTAATTGTAGGAATCAAAGTCTCAGAACAGTGTGTTGATTCTGCACCTCACAGCTCACTGCCTTTCTTTGTGGCAAGTCTCAACTCTGGTTATTTTATCCATTTTTTAGACCATGTAGCTACGCAAGTCCTTCTAATCCGATTATTGTTGAAGTGTTGCCTTTAAATCCTTCCACAAGGCTGAACCTCTGAGATTTCTAATGGCACCATGATAACTTGATTTAAACAGAATGAAACATTCATCTTCCCTATAGCTTCTGTAAGGCCACTGATTATCTAGAGATCCATTTTAACCATATTAACTCTTCATTTTTCAAGCTACTCTAAAATGAGATCTTTTAAATGGCTTTAGTTTAAGTTATTACCTAAACCCACAGAGGGTATGCACCTGTATATATTTAAGGCACATTCTACTTGCTTGATTATGTTCCAGCTATTTTATGCCACCAACTCCAATTTGGAAACAATCGTTAGACCATTTCAGTGAAAGCAATTTGAGTCTGGCATTAACTTGTTCCACAAGCTCCTTAATTTTACCCGTGAAAGCTGTAGGGCCAGCTGAGGGCTCAAAACAGGCCCGTTAGGTGGCATCTTGCATTAAGAAGCAGTGGTTAATGCCCTTCGTAATAAATGCTGCATCACAACACAATGCATACTCTCAGTTAAACAACATTGGAACACACAGAGATTCACTTCTCATTTGCCTTTTTCAGCCAAATTTAGTTCCCTACTGTTACTGTTGTGTATGTTGTGTAAGTTGTGTATGCCCATGTTTCCACCCTCACCCAGTACAGCGCTATACTATGTGAGCAGAGTTCTTTATTTCAAAGGGATAACATCCAAATAGCTCTAATGCACTACACCAAAGGTCCTTGCAGTTCCACACCCTGATTCTGGCAGCGCAAAGGAGTAAATCTCCTACATTTTAGTAATTTGTAGAGCAGGAACCTTCCAAGTCAAATGTATGCTTTTATGTCAAAAAATAATTTGCATTTTAGTTACACTACAGAAGTGTCAAATGCTAGCACTCATTCACTGAGAAGACATAACAGTAATTGGATTTCAGACAAGCCAGTAGCTAGTTTTCAATATCAAGTCCGTTGTAGTAGTGTGTCTTCTACTACACCATGGTTTTATGCAGACCTGTTTAAGAAGTAAAAAAAGGAACCACATCTTCCTGAGGTCTCAAGTCAGGTTTTTGGCTGTTTTCCTTCCTCTTCCTTGAGTACAGTAAAATCGAATATACTGCAGTGCTTTTATAGCAACCTTCACATGCTCGTTATTGCTCACAGAATAGCTATCCCCCTGATATTCTTTGAAGGTGTCTTCTGTTAAAAGTGAGCTAGATTGGATCAGAAAAATAGGCAATCAACATACAAAAGAATAGATTTGCCAAGCTAGCCTTAGCGCTCAAATACTGAGAAAGCCTCTTAGCTATTTTCATATATTTTCCCTTGTGTCTTTTCAAATGGTACAGTTTAAGCTCCATGCTGTTATTATCACAGTACTTCTCGATTCTGGCACAAAATCAGTATCTTTTCCATTTTATTTGTTCATCAATACAGGACTATGCTGAATTAATGGTTTTCTTTACAAACAGATGTACCTAGTCTAAGTAACAGTTCAGAAAAGAACAACTTGAAACTTTAGTTAGTTACATCCAAACTGGAATGAAGAAAGTTTTTTTTTTTCTTCTTCTTCATTTGTGTTTGATACTACCTTTTCCTACCACTTAAAAGTAAATACACGTGTAAAAAAGAAGACAACATAACTTACATTTTTTATACAACAAAAATTTGAGCTTGACTCTCTGGTCTAGTAAAGATTGGACATGTTTTAGTATTACTCATGAAAAAAAGGTCTTTTTTAGGGTTTAGCGTTCTCTGAAAAACAAAAAAGTAAAAGTTTTTTTTCTTTTACATTGCTACCATGCCAAAGGAACAAGAAAATACAAGATTATTTTAAAAAGATTAATTCATCTATGGAAAATATCAGCTACATTTTGATTCACTTTATGATACGACCAACAACATTAACTCACTTTTTCAACGGCAAAAAAAGCTTGTAGTGACCCAGTCCTCTTGAATATGTTATCTATTCCAAGGCTTTGGCAATTATTTACTCTTGGAATTACTTATTTTGGATCACAGAAGCAACAAAACACTTGGAATTTATTGATAAGGACTGTCTTTCATTTGTAAATCAGGAGATTTACAACTGACATGAATGGTAATGCATTTTTAAGCACTTGCATGAAAAAAGGCTCAGTTCTATCTCTTGTCCTAACTGCTAGAACACCACTTGTACCCATCAGATGCAAAAATTATTCCGGGGTCCAGAAAGTCAAAAGTTTAGGAGTGTTTTAAATATATATATATATATATATATATATATATATATATATATATGTACACACACACACACTTTAATATATATACACACATTTTTGTATGTAAAAGGATATATTTATATATATAAATAAGGAGACGTTACGGCTCATTTAATTTTGCTGCTTCAGAACAGTAAGGCATCATCATCCTAAACTGCCTGTAGGATTAAAGAATTACAGTTCAGAAAAGTATTTGACCTTAAGTATTACTGGAGACTATTATTTATTGCTAAGATCTTATTTCTTCTATTTTTAATGTATTCAACGGAGTGTGCTGATTTGATAAAGCATTGCCACAAATGAAAACATGAATTTAAAACACCGCATGAATTCAAGAAATTTTAGGCTGATGTATTTTCCCCTTATTAACGAGAAACGCCTTTCCAAAATGTCACATGGAAAAAATGCAACGTCTGTCCTCTCCACACACTACTGGCAGTCATTCAGTGGGTTTACTGTTGTGTTATGCAGCCTAAGAGGCTGAAGCAAGTCACCCTCATTCTTCCTCTCACTTTCTTCTGTGTAGATATTATGGTGTGCGATGTAGGATATGACAGAATCTGGGACAAGATATTTTACGCTTAATCCTCGGCACAAGGCATAACGTATCTGTGTTGCACTTATTTCATTCTGAATCCATTCTTTCACCAGAAAGATATTGTGCTGAAATTTAGTTAAGAGTTCTGATTCACTGATACACTGAGCAGGCTCAGAGCCAGCACGGCTTATACAGACCAAACCAAACTTCTCCACGATTTCTTTGACATGCTCTTTCTTCCAGAGATTGGGTGTCTGAAACGTCTGTAGAAAATCAGCCCCACAAAGCAGCTTCAATTCTGGTAGAACTGTAAAGAGAAAAGTAAGTGAGAGATTCATTAAACAAAATATCCATCCCCACACATCCCCAGATCTGTGCCAATAAGAAGCATGTGTCTTCAGCCCTCCAAGGACACTTTGCCAAGTAATGATCTGCAGCTTCCACTAACTGTAATGGTATAATATCCAAATAATTGTTCCAGTGCTCCATTTTTTTTGAGTTCAATAACCTTTATTTCAGGTTATGGCATGCCTGAAGCAGGGAAATTGTTGCTTGTTTCTAATCAGCATAGCTCAACTCGACCAATAATGGTGGGCAAACAAATTCTATTTTTTTTTTTTGCAATGTCGTGCAGAGAGAAGGGAGAGGGTAAGCTAAGGAGAAATAATACAAAGGAAGTAGCTGGATTTAAGAATTAGCAAGGCCTAATGAAGGATGACTGTTGTTGGATTATGCCAGGAAAAAAAACATTTTAAAGGTGACAGCAAAGCTGTTTGCATAAGGCAACTAAGAGACTTGAAGTGCAGGGAATCCAATTCAAAACGAAGACAATCAACCACCGCTTGTAAGCAGGAAAAGAAGCACTGCATGTGAAGCTATACTTGGTGAATCAAGGAGGTACAGCAAATCCTAGCAGAACAGTATACGAGGGACTGAGAGGAGCTTTTAAGAAACATTAGATTGCTTTGAAAGGACTTCCAGATTTACATCTGATTGGGATGCTACTTTTCAATAAAAACATTGAACACTCAGATGAAGATCTGGAGCTGCCCTAACACCTAACTTTTTCAATAAGACTACCTACATTTTATGCTACCGTAACAACAAAATTTTAAGAACACAGGCAAAGAAGTATGAGCTATCCTGAGACTTTTCCAAAGTATTGTAAGCATTGCAGGCTATCAAGTACAGAAGAATAACCAGTCTCTGAGAAGAAGCTACTTTTAGCTGTTTCTGATGCTTAGAGTTTGGACACTAAAGTCAAATAAAAGGACCTAGTAGTCTTTTCTATCTAGGTGCTAAATGGATAGCATCAATAAGCTATTCTCAGTTTAATAAAACCACAATCATTTGTCAATACCTTCCCTTAATGAATCTTTTTATTTGCAATCCATACTACAATGACCTGATTTTTGTATGTGAAACAAATTTATGACAGTCAGCAACAAAGGAATCTTACAGTTCAGTAGTTATACATCTAGTAGAAAAATAGTATGGAATTCTGTACCATGAAATCCAACCCAAACTTTGTGAAAGTCTCCATTATATGGAAGAGCCTTCCTGCAAACTTCACAGAAAATCCTGACTCAATAGTTTTCAACGATTCCTCATCGGTTTGTTGGGGGTTGATGTGGGGGGGAGGGAAAACTGAGTGTTGCCTCCTTTTAGAAAGCTTGTGCTGACCGACATGCCTTTCTCAGAGGGAAGGAACTATATTCTGAGCTGGAGTTCTCAGTTGCACTTGATCTTTCCCTGTGCTCCACTCCATAGCATGCTAGCGAACAAATGAAGTGGGGAAGAACTGTTCCATTCCTTCTTGGTGGGCCATGTGTTTAACATAACTGTGCACATATTGTCTGACAAAGCGCTCAAGGCTGAAAAAGCAAGTAGCAACAGGTTGCTAGCCTTCTTCCTGTCCATGCCTACAGATTGTTCTTTGAGATTAGCTGTCCAATAGAATATGGATAGAAAAAAATCCAGCCACCATGTCCTAGACTAAGAGTTCTACTTCCTACCAGTCCTTCTTTTCACCCACTTTTTGCTGTAGCTTGTGTTTAACTTTAGGGGAAACCCGTGCCGATGACTGACTGATTCTATACTAAGAAACTTTAACAGGAAAGAAAGACTAGTTTGAAAATTGGCTTTCTTGTCTGTTTTTTACAAAAATGTCATAAAGCTTGAAAAAGCTAAAGAAAATAATACCCAAAGGAGAAATTCTACATCAAGGAAAGCTGAAATAGTCTCACTTGCTTTTCCACTCATCTTCCTCAATGGGGTAATGAGAAAAACGTGACTTGTCACTTGTCAACAATGATAAACCCCATCAGACAAGATTCAACCGCAGTCCAAATGCCAGAGGCCTTTATTCTTCTGCCATTTCTAATGATAGAACGGCCCACACTTTGGAAATCTTTGCGTAGCCATGAATAACTTAAATGGATCATTCATGTCCAAGCAGTGCTGCAACACCACAGGAAACATGTAAAGTATCAGAAATCCACCAGTACCTTAGCAAAACACAGAGAAAGGGAATGTGATAAAATAGGAAACCAAAAGCTGACGGTGTTTCCAGAATCTGTCATACTTCTAATGCCAGTAGAGACTTTTCTCTCCAGAAATGCAGTAAAACAAACAAATAAAATGCATTAGCACCAAAGAGTTGGCATCCATATACTTTGTTCATTGTATAACATAAGAATTACAACTATAGATAATCTCTATACTTATTTTCTTATTATACTTTATACTTATCAAAACTAGCAAGGCCACAGCATACATCTCTGACACAAACTGATGCTTATAAAACCAAACATTAATACAACCCTGAAATAACTCTCCTTATTGTAGAAGAGTGGTGGAAATCCCCTTATTGCGTGGAAATTACTCCAGAGTAACTGCACCAGGAGTCATGCTGGCATTTTGCATGGCTTGTTTTTGGCAGGTAGTTCCAGTCTTCAAAACTTTGCAGCTACTGTGTTCACCTTCATCAGTTTGTCCAATCTGGTGAAGTTGTATTGTTTTTAATGCTGTTTTTATTGTTTTAATGAACAAAGCGACGCTGAGACTTACAAACCAACCTGTGTAGTGGGAAGAAAGGGAATTCTCTGTAGATCCCTCTAAGGGCTGTTTGTTTTTCATGAATTCCTTCTTGTACTGCAGCAATCTGAGCGATTCATTGTAATGGTGCCTGCATTTGAAAAATAAAGGCTTCTGTGTGAGATAATCCTCTCAGAGATGCACAAAGCGATTACCCGGTGCTTTCAGATTCAGGAACACGGTCTACTTTTATGCACTTTGGAATTGAATATAATTTGTAAAAAAAACACACTATATTCCTTCTACCATGAGATTAGTAGAAATGTACTTAAATTTTGCTCAATCCACAAGCAATCCATGCAATGACATTTTGTTTTTCAATTCCTTTTTGAAATTCTACTATTAGGGAAAATTTTATAGCATCATTAAATTTAAACATTATGGAGGTTTTTGCTAGAAAAAAAAGCACACTTCAATCACACTTGCATCAGTATATTTGATTTCTTCATTAAATAGAATCCCTCAGACACAATGTTTCTATAATGCCCGCTCTTTAAAAGTTTTCATGTGTTTTCTGTCATCCTCTTCTCTACCAAAGCATGCTCCCTGAGCATTCACCTTGTGCTTTTCCTTTTAATTAAAGTGATCACAGTTCCCAGAAATTCAAAATACACAGTTCTCATATAATTTTGCACACCTGCTATGCCTCTAACTTTACTGATTTCAGATCTATGAGGACATGCAAAGATTATTTTGTCATTTTCTGGAGTTGCAATTACTTTATTCTTTTGCTGCTCTGCATCATTGGTGCCCCACTGCGTGCTGGTACTGCCTCCTCATGGTGGTGGCTCCTTCTTTGACTGAGGGCAAGTGCCAACGTTAAATCCATACACTTCGGCTTTCTTCCTTCAAGCACAGCCTTGCCTCTTGAGAACAGCCCCAGTCTTGCATAAGCATGGCTCAGGATGGTGCAATACTTGTATTAAGTGGCACAAGCCACCATCATGTCAGGAAGCAAGTGTATCACTAAACAGTGCGGTCACAGCTGAAACAAAAGCCAGCACCTTATGTCTGTCCAGCAAACATGTAAGCAAAATGACTGTGGGGTCTTACACAATTGTATAAGAGCAAAGACTATGGGTTACAAGGTAAAGTTTTCCCCTTAACTCTGTCCAAATTCAAAATATATACAAAGCCATAGATAACCTTTTGAATGTCTGCCTAAGGAATGAATTTATAGTTTAGTGACTTAAATATACACTCTTCAAATCACGCTCAATACTTGGAGCCACAGTAACAAGTTGCATGAGTGCCAAGAATATACACCTAGCCAGGCTGCATAATTATTTCCAGTCATTGCTGGTGCTCAGCCACTGTCTAAAGGAACTGTATAGACAAGGGGTGTGGGACATATGGCAGGAGAGAGTAGGTAGCAGTAGCTTGGCCTGTGCCTTCCTACAATTCTATTTTTAATCCTGCCTTCTTGTAAACAGGCTGATGCTATGTATAGTCAAGTACACTAACTTCACATCATGGATTGACATTCTTGGGCCTCGATTCAAAAATGAGAACTTTTGGCAAAGAACTCACTGCAGGACTAACAGCACAAGTAATGCAAAGTCTTAGCTGCCAAAAGGTCTGTTCAGCAGGCGTCTCAGATGCTGGGGTAGGGAGGATTACGTTACTTTAAAGAGACACCAAAAAGGACAAGCCAATCTGTCAGTTTATCAAGGATTTTCTGAACTCTGTATGAAGCTTCAAGAGTCTATATAATTAAAATCACAAGCACAATTCAGAAAAATCTTGTTAGGTAAGACATACCATGATTTAATTTAGAATTGGCAAATTTCTACCTACATTACAATTAAATCTGCATTACAAGAGGAATGATGTAGTTCGTTGGTTAGTAGTTCTTCTGACAATATTGTAAGAAAATAAACCACAGCAGCAAGCACTGGGACAGTCTTCAGAATTTCCATACTCAAAGTAAGAGGCAACTAATGACATTACCACAAGTGGGATATCGGCTCTGCTACTTAAAGTTCTTTTATGTCGTAACTACTTGGAAGCCTCTGCAAAATCCACAGATTCTGATGAAATATGACAACATCCACACACACAGGTAAAAGAATACTGTAGGATAAGGCCACTCGTGCCTCCCCTTCAGGACACAATTTTCTATTACAGTTAAACATACAAATTGAAACACTGGAAGGAAGGGACATCTAGGTACAATAGGTTTTGTCTTTTCCTTGCAGTAACAAAATCTCTTCCTACTGCTATTAACATTTCCTACCTGAGGGGGCTTACAATGGAGGTGGCAATGAGCTCTAAGTTCTAACTAGGGGGGAACTTTAGTAAGGATTTAGCCTTAAAACTACCTCTTCTTTTTAGTATTAAAATGTGACAGTTACTGTATAAAAACCAAAGCACCGACATGTGCCATTTCATGAAGATGCTGCTTCCCCTTTCAAGGGGCAGGGTTCAGCATTAAGTTATGGTACTGGTTCAGCTCATAAATACAGGTCGTTGTTTGGAACAAAACACTTCAAAGTAATTTCTCTCCTTCGTAGGCATCCGTTTTAACATTTTATGAATTTATTTATGAAACTAGGGGCTTACTTTCTAGGCTGAAAGGCAATTTGGCTGCTCATGCCACACTGATACTATTTTTCCTAAGGAAAAAGTTATGCATACAGGTTTTATTTACCTATTTATTTACCTATTTATTTACCTATTTATTTACCT
>CM021739.1:7005819-7230481 GCA_011075105.1 Heteronetta atricapilla | reverse complement strand
TTTATTTACCTATTTATTTACCTATTTATTTACCTATTTATTTACCTTATCCTATTTTTATATGCAGTACATTTTATCCTAAATTTACAATCTACAAACCCAATCTTGTAAGTAGTACTCAATTTAGTTGGAGCTGCGCAAGATCAAAGTCTTTGTAAGTAGGATCACCTGATCAGTAGGATTTGTGGCTCCTTCTCTGCAAGGATTTAGTTTTACAAAGCTAAAGTCTGGGGGAGAAATCCTATAGCCAGCTAAGGTCGCAGGACAGAAGTGTTGGTGATCTCTTTCACTGGTGCATACCACTTACCAGTGCGATTAGACAGAAGAGCAGAGTTTTCTCTGAAAATAGGCTAGCAGGGTGTCCCGAGCCCCCTCACCACCCTTTACTCCTATTCTGCTGTCTACAGAGAAGGGGGAAAGAAGCAAGTGGATGTTTATGTTCACCCAGTGAACCAAGGAAAAGCAGAACTAAAAGGTTGGACTAGTTGTGTACACTGCACGTTTTGCAGGTACACAGGGTGTTCTTATGCAGGCTTCTGTGAAGTTGACAGGTCTATTTTTTTTTAATGGCTTTCACCTAGAGCCCTAAGAGCTTTCTGGGCAGCTGTTGGAAGGCACACGCTAAAGCCTTCAGCTATACAAACAACTGTTTTCAGTTAGAAAGTAGGAAAATCTGAGCAGGAATAAGAAATAATTAATACTTCTTACAGCACTCTTTCTTGAAAGACATCCAAAATGTCTTTCACTTTAATGGTGCCTGTAGGCTTTTGTGATACCTAGGTTTCCAGAAGGTGCTCAGCACAAGACGTTTGTGTTTTTATACCTTATACTGTAACGCACTTGTTATCAACAGCAAGCATATGGGGAAAAGTTACATTTCTAGGTGGGTTTTGGACAAAGTGTTTTATTTTTCCTTCTAGCACAATAACAGCAAACTCAGTGAGTTTGTGGAGAACCTCAGCAATTACAGGCTTGGGTTTAACTTGCCATTAGAGTTAATACAAAGAAAGCTTTCCAAGGAAGTGCAACAGATAAACCTGCAGGTATAATACTGCCAACATAGCTAATCTAGAATAATGGTGCTCCTGACAAATAGAGCAGTTTTGAACTCTGTTAGTTTCTGACTGACATCTCTCTATTACCTGCTTAGTGACTTCAAAACTAGAGAAATAACGAGGGAGCCAAGAACTTTGCTGCCCAACTCTTTCAATGACTATTGCTTTCCAGGGCGCATTGTTGTCCAAGAGGCTTTCCGCATGGCATCTCGTGACTTACATGGCACAAGCATATTACTACGCAGTGCAGTACCAAGGCATAGGCCTGGGGGAAGCCTTTCTGCTTGGCACTGGGAAATGAAAGGACTCCAGATATGGAAATACTGATTACAACACCTTCTCAGAGGACGGTGACATTAATTTCTATTGTCACAGATAAAATACTTTATCTTGGAGAAGATGCCATAAACAGACATGCTTTGCTTGGGTGGTTCACAAGAGTGAGTTCTGTGCATTGATCCGTCAGCCTGACAGATTTCTGGCAGTCAGTAAGTTCATAAAGAAAGAAAAAGCAATGTAATTACCTTAACACTTTTACCGTCTCCGTCCACGTCTCCTGCTCGCTCTCCCATGGATCAACTCGAATCCAGTCAGATGTCTCCAGTGCTAGTTTCGCCATTGCTACCCGGTGCCTTGCTGAAACCAAGCCTTTCTTTCTGTAGTCATCATTGACGGGAGATATTATGCCTTCTATCACTTGGTATCTTCCTTTCAGAAGGAAAAAGAAAATAGTCATATTCATAGTATCTTGAAAATTTAGGGTGGATGGAATACTGGGAGCTCATCTAGACCAGCCTCCTGCTAAAAGCATGGTAAACTTCAAAGTTACAGGATGCCACGTACCACTTAGTAACATTTTTAGCTAGGTACTGTTTTTAATAAGAAAAGAATAATTTAAAAGAATTGAAAAGCAACCTTCCTGTTACTCTGAACCACTCTTAAGTGCTATCAATATGTTTGTATCATTAGATGATTCAAAAAACAAGATCTAGATAGACATGCAATTTTCAAGTAGAGATGTTTATAATTTATGATGCAAGCTATCAAAATTGCTGGATAAAATGAAATTTTATATTCCCATAATTGTATCAGTACAGCTTTTAGACAGCCAAAATAATGGATGACTTAACTGACCACTGGGATGTTCTTAAGTGTCTCATGCTTGTTATTTATCAGAATCAGTATGCTTTTCATTGTGCTGAAGCAAGAAATATAGCATGTTATTGTGGCTGTGATTAATGCAAGTCAGACAAATAAGATGATTCAAGAACAAAGATGGGTAATGGAGTCTAAAATTAGACTTACGAAACTATGGTCCAAACATCATCTGAGGTGCCATTAAACACCCCTTCAATCTGCCTGATCATGTTAATTAAATTTGAAAAATATGCCCATATCTTTCTACTTGCGTAATGTAGACATTAATATGAGCTCTTTTTGTTAGAATTAGCAGTTCTGGTTTCATATCAGGGAACAGAACTTGATAAAAATGTAATTCTCATTTTAATAAGTCTGAGAAATAAAGCACTGATATGAGTTTCAGAGTTGCATCTCTCAAAACTGAGAGCAAAGGTGTTTCAAATAAACAAAAATGAAAAAAAATCTAGTCTAACACATACATTTTAAAAAACTGATAAATACGAAATTGAAGATTAAAAAAATTTTTAAAACTCAATTGTTTCAACAAAAAAAACTCACAGAATGCAGCAAGTTCCAACCAAAGCTTTGTACTGAAAACGATAGCCTTAGACTCATAATTTCTGATGTTAGCACATGACAGTTCAATAATTTTAAATATTAGTTTAGTAATGTAACAATTGATATAATAGGAGTGAAATTTTCAAAATTACTTAAGGGAGGTGAAGTTTAAAAAACAGCATTAAATTTCAACGCTATTTACAGGCCTATCTCCTGTGAAAATGTCAACCCAACTTATCCTCTGCTTTATAAACATTCTCAGCATAGGCAAAAGGTGAATAGCACAAGATGAGATTTCCCAGGAACATGCAAAGTCATGTATATAATTAAATTCATCTGTTGACCTGAAATTGGAAATATTTCCTCTTGACATACGAGCAACAACCATTCTCTGATGCTCTGATAAGATACAGCGCTATTGTAAATTCTCAGTTGACAGAGAAAGCAATTACACTATGAATTCATTAATGTTACCCTCATTAAGGGTTTCTTCTTATACAACAACTTTCTCTTCTACATTTCAGTTCCTTACTGGTCAGTTTTGTACATATAAAAATTGTTCCATTATATTTCAAACACATGTACCACATGTAAAAACGAAAATTGCACGGTCATGCAAGCCAAGAATGAGTAAGCTCTGCCATACCCTTGAGAGCGGTAAACATTTCACTCTCAAGTTTGGCCTAGAACTGAATAGACTGGATGAGATGAGAGCTTCCAATGTCCTATCTTCCTGGTCTAAAGGAGAAATGAAATCAACTGAAAAAAAGAATCATTGCTAACACTGAAGATACTGAAAATCAAACACCGTAACAGTTTGAGGTGATTCACAACCACTGGGCAACTTAACACTACACAACCATAACACACATGAGAAGCTACAACCTAAAAATATGAGTTTATGGCTCAAAATACAGGAGAATATTTTATTACTGGCTCTAAACAACTTGTGTCCTCTCCTGTAATTCATAAGTTCGCATGCTCAAATACATCCTTCTATCCTGGTAGGCAAGCAAAGAGGAAATAATTAAATTCAATCTATTATTTAAAATTTATTTTAGATTTCCTCTGATATTTTCTTCCTTGCTCCATAAATTACGGGTAGTTTCAAGCCTTTCTTGCTTCAGAATTGCCTTCCCATTCTGCTTCTTTGGAATGCTGTTTGTAGTCATCATGAAATCTGTTGTTGCTTGCCCTGTTGGATAATAACTAAAAACTATTTTTAAACTGTATTTTGTTTAAAATGTTGTTTTAACTACAAAAAACAAACTAGATGAGAAGAATTTGTTTCTTGTTCTAGGGTTCAATAACCTTAGTTCTTTGGGCTCTAGATATCACCAGATTTTTTCCCCGCTTTTTTGTTCTTTCCAGTAGAAGCTTGTAAAGGCTTCATGTATTTTTGTTGCATGCATGTGGTTGGAAGGAACAACACCATCAAAAGATACATGCTCCATGCAAAGTTTATTACTTGTAAGACTTGCTGCTTTCACATGAGTGAAAAGAACAAATGAACTAACACTCTTACTTTAATGTTCCTGTTCAAACTATAAAGCTTTAAGAGTTTTGCTGATGTAGGCTTACATAAAATTATTTTGACTAATACCAATCTCATCTGTAGGTTACAATGAAATTCCTTATCATTTAGTATTTGCCCCTCCTAGTTTACACTTCATAATACTTTATATATATATATATGACTTGCTGGTTGCTGGTAACTTCTATGACACTGTTTAAACACAATACCAAATTGAAGCCTGGAAATACATGCATTTTCCCTTCCTGTAGATAACAGATATTAAGGACCATATAGCTCTCAGCACAGGAAAAAAAAATAGTCTTAAGCTGACAGCTTTTAATTCAGCTTTCTAAGACTTCTGTCCTGTATTCAAAGTCTGCAAGCATAAGCCAAACCAAATTCCCTGGGCTTTAACTTTTTATTTTCTTTCCCCCCTCACTCCCTGGAGACTGCCCAGTTTTCTCTTCAGCCCTGGACAAGAGACTGATCTGACTGGTGCTGTCCACCAGTGCAAAGGGCAGGGCTCAGCCTGAGTGGGTGACAGAACCAATGCTCCTTGGTCACAGATCATTATAGGTATATTTGGAAAGGTGAGCAGCTGCATGGATCTGAGAAGCTTGGAAGAACCTGAGTGTTCCCAGGTTCTACCAATTTCAGAATGCCTTGCCTGATAGAGAATGCTGCATCATTTCACCTCCTACCATTTTTTAACAGCTCATGTGGTGAAAGATGTCTTGGAAGTGCCTGTATAAAGTTACTAACATGATTATTTGTACTGTAAATTCCCTTGGAATGAGGCCAACCATTCCCAGTTTTCACTAGGAAGTGGGTTTAGCCAATTCACTGTGAAATCAATGGAGACTGATATTCAGACATAATGTGAACAATTGCAGGACACAGGATTGCAAATCTTTGGACTGGGTTTTGGAAGGTTTGTCCGGGAACAAGCATTTTATCTGCTTCATTAATCCTATTCTAAGGGCATAAGGTTACCCACATATCTAAGAACAAAATGAGTCTGATAAGCAGTTTGAGTTTTACTGCACAATACATACACAGCATTAAATACATAAACAAAGAAAATCACCGATTACTAAGTCGGTCCTGCTCTGTGACAGGAAGCGGCAGCTATTTCAAAACATTGTAAAATGACGTAAAACTTGCTATCAGAAGCAAAATGTTGAAAATATTTACAATAGAGTCTCACATTTTAACCTTCCAAGACGCACCAAGAGCTTACATTAAAATAACCTTACATTTCTTTACTGAAAAAACCACAGTCATGCTTCTATTTCAAAATATGGTCCATTGGATTATTTCTTTAATCTGCCCTCTGCGACTACATATACACTGAAGTCACATAGTGACATTCTGAATGAAAGTAATAGGAATGGTTTCCCTTGAAGCCACAAGATATCAGCCGTTATCCCCCCAGAACTCTCAGCCTATTAATGTTAGGAAAACAGATAGAAGGCTTTTTAACTGTTCCGTTTAAATTAAGGTATTAACTTGATTTATAAATAACTGTTTTGATGGCGTGAAGGGTGGGAAAACATAAAGAAAACACCATATGCCTAGATACAAGGAATCCCAAATACCTGAGTTGTTCAAAACTGCTTACAAATAAAACATGAAAAGGTTGCCATCCTATGCTTACCTTCCCATGACATGTATGCAGAGATTGTCAAGCATGAAAAAGGAAAAAAATAGGCAAGACTTTTTACTTCATGTTCAGTCACCTCCTGGGAGAATTCAGCAGAAGGAAAATCAAAGGAGTAAACAATTTAGCTGCCATTGCATTGAAAGTCAAAGCAAACAACAAATATATCAGAACAGCAATGGACAATCTTTTGCAATAGCTCTTCATAGGAAGGATGGCTTTACCTTCACCACTTCAGAGTACTTGAAAGATGCATTCACTGAAATAGATGAGGTGTGCAAAAATTGTAGTGACAGATGCCACGTAAGTATCTAGACAAACAGAAATCATATCACCTGGCTGAGTGAACTACAGGGCCTGAAGATGCAGATTTACCTCTGCAGTCAGACAGCGACCAGCCACTCTCAAATACATTGTGGCTTCAGTTACTCCCCTGCTGAAGGCGAGTTCCCGGGGATGCACGTCGATCAGTCCTCAAACAAACACTGTCTGATCTCCACATACCACATCTAGAATAAACATTTCATACTAAGACCTCAAAATATCACTTCTCTTAGAGTTCATTGGATTTGTCCAAAAACCAAACCAAACCACCATACCACACAACAAAAAACCACCAACCCTATCTTGACAGCTATGCAAATTAGCATTTCCTACAGAAGGGAAGGAGAAAGCTAGCATCGTGAGACTAACAGTATGAATGTTAACATGGTACAGTACCCTGCTCACAGGATACCCTATCCTGAATTTATTAAACTCAGTAAAAGATTAGGAGCTAATTGTGTGCACCAATAAGAACTGAGAAAATTGAGTTTTATGTAATGGTAGCTTCTTACATAGAGATGCAGTTTATCTTGAGATGTCTTAAGATTTATACTTTGATTTGTACCTCTGCAAAGTGTGCCAACAGTTTTAATTCCTTCCGGATGTTAAGTCACACGCACATCTCCCCATGTATCTTTCAAGGGTTGAGCCTAGTGTAATTAAAATAGTGCTCCATTTAAGCAAGTTGTATTGTAAGCCTTTTAATGAAAAGGGAGAAAATTAGAGATTTGTTTCCTTTAATTCACATTCAGTTAATCCTAACTAATGTCTGCACATACAAAAAACATTGACAATGAGTAACTATTGCAGATCTGATCCTAGACCAATCATATCTGTGTTGCTGTACACACTACACAACAGTAGGATCAAAGCCATTTTTGGGTTGTGTTAAAATTCTGGTTAGCAGAATTGTTGAAAGAGAACAGCATGAATGCATTGACTTCTAGTTGGCTTGCTGAAGATACAATCTGACCTCATTCTTTTTTGACAGTACCAGTCCATTTTAATCAGGTGCAGCTTTTGAACAACATAAGCTTCTGAATTCCCAGGACTTGCTGGTGACTAATTAACTCCTTGGATTTCTCAGTTGCATTGCCCAGAACTGCATCTGACAACCAATGTCTCACATTTTTCCTCACCTTTCGTAAGATAGTTACTGATTTTCCTTCTCCTCCTCCTTGCATCTGTTTTGTCAGAGCCAGAAACACCTTGTCTTTCACACCCCCCTCCTTTGCCCTGTATCTCTTCTGGTCTTCTCTTGGTGATGTAAGCATCCTCCGCTGGCAATATTTGGCAAACAACGTTCTGAACATCTTACATAGGCTGATGCCACCATTTCAGACTTAATGGTCAAATATAAGAAACACCACCAAAGAAAAAAATATCTGACACTAGGTATTAACAGAATGAAAAGGCATTTGGCACAATCAGTTCAGATTTCAAGAAAATCTTAGAACAAATAATTGAATCTGAGAAAATTCTAGTTATGTGTGAAGATTCAAATTTATAGGACTAGAAACAAAATTCAGATAAAGAGAAACTAAGTTATTCTGTCACATGTAGACACGTCTGTTGTATTTAGAAGGTGGCATTACAAGAGTTGGTGACTGATATTAACAAAAGACAGTTGAATTACTTGACTTGTGGCAATGAAACACCAGATGCTGCTTGAAGTATCAAACTCCATAAAGTAACATTAGACAGCATTTGAAACTGAAATGATGGCCAAAAAGCTGGCAGAGAGAACGACTGGAGATGTCAGTCAGGATGCACACTGGGGGAGTCACGTCATTTATAACAGTAAAACTTGACTGTGAAGTCAGGTCCAGCCAAGCTATTGTACAGCTCATCAATTCTGCCTGATAAGCAGTGGAACAGAAATATGGAAGTAGCACCAGCAGTAAGTAATTTCTCCAGCCTTGGCAACATCACTTCTCATGCTAGTTAATTTTGTACTCACACTAGCTACTTTTTCAAGCATTCAGTATTTGTTGTGACTGAAGGAGCCAACATGAACGTGGCAGACCACTACCTCACTTCTGCAAGCAAGCTCTAGAGATGTATAACCACAGCTTTCCAGCCCCAGTATCAGCTCCCAGTCTACAACTAGGGCTCCTTGTGAGCAAAAGGCTCCAGTTTCTTCTGTTCTTCCCTGGGTCACTACTGGAGCAGAAACAGGACAGGAACCATGAGAGAATGATTAATGAAGTTTCTGGGTGGGAATGGTTCTACAGGCATTTTTATAGCATGTTGCAAACCTTTTCTGTCTGAGAAACTGCCCTCACCATAGCTGGAAGGACCACATACATACACATATACCCACGCTTATAGTTATTTCATATAAAGTTACCTCTGCTTGAGATAACTAAAGTTCCCACAAGCTAATTGAGGATTCTTGCTTTGCATACATACTAGGTTAAATATTCAAAAGGTGCAAGGATTACACTGTAGACAATGCAGATGTAATTAAATTTCACTTTCTTCAGCGTAGGAAGTACTTATACCAGGAAATCCCTGTACATTGAACTAAGAAGTCAAAACGCAAGTCATACCCTATCCAGAACAAAGGCCTGATGGCATAGTCATAATGTAAGGCACAAGTTTCTTTTCAGCCATTCAAAATTTCATTTTTAGTATGATTTTCACTAGACCTGTTTAAATAAATTGCTCTGAGTAAAAGGTGGAGCCTTGTTAGAGACCCTGGCACAGACCAGGGCGTAATTGCAATTCAGGCAGAATCATAATTAATTTCCCAAATCAACCCTTCTTTCAAGGTTAAAAAAAAAAGTTATTTGATTGTAACACATGATGTAAGAGAATTACCCGTTGGTCTCACGTTGCCTTTCACTCTTTGCACACCTGGGAACTCAAAGGAGTTATAAAATTACAACAAGAAAAGCTAATTGAAGTCCCTTAACCCTTTATTTCTAGTCCTACAGGAGAAACGATATCATTTTACTATTCCAGAAAAACAGAGGGCCAGTTGTGCAATTCTTCTCATGAAAAGGCAAAGTACTCTTACACTATATAGTGAATACATAGCTGTAGCTCTCACTGCACAGCTATACCAGAGGGCTTACCAGATTCCCTCCTGCACCCACCCCATGCAAGTTTAAGAACCAAATTAATTTCTATGCTTATTCCTATTGTACAACCTTCCTAGCAACATCCCCATCAGGTTCCAGTAAGCTGTGATTCCCTTCCAACCTCTTCCAGAGGTATGTGTGTAGTTTAGCAGCCAGAAGGAAGATAAAAGCCTCAGCAATTAAGCAGTTATCAAGTTTAGAGCACAATGCTCCTCCAAAGCTTTTCTTAGTATTGCTTAAGTTCTTGGTACTTTCCAGCTTCCTCCTGTGTTGCTGAAACTTTCTAGCCTGTTGACATCTAGCTTTTATGATCACTTTTCTGAAGAAGTTATTTTGCTGGGGGAGATAAGTTGTACCTCTTACTGACGATGGATAATGAATAATTAACATTTCATCATTTCTCCAGTTTTACTCAGTTGTCAAAGCTAGCTGTAACACTTTTTCATATTAAAATACAACATATCATAAAAGAATGAAATCTGAACATAAACGTTTCTTTTCAGTTTCAAAACTACTGAAGGTCTTTCACAAGATTCAGCCTATTCCAAGCATATGATTCTAAGACTGCTGATAAAGTTTTCAGTTCAGTTGCATAGACACTCGTGATACCTTTTTAATGCAGTAATTCAAAGGAAGAGGTAGTGCTAGAATTTCTATATTGAATATTCCACAAAAAGCCTCATATCAAATCATCCAGTAGTAACATTAAGCCAACTGTAAAGTGACAGCTTAGCTATAGCAAGGGTTAGAAGTGTCCTCCTTTTCCCAGGAAAACACCACGTACAAGTGGTCCTAACCTTACTGACCTGTTTGGTGCAGGTGGTCTCTAGCCAGCTCAAATAAACGCATATGCATATTTGTGATGGGGTTAAAGGAGCCACAAGCTAGAAGAATGAGAGGTATCCTGCTCTTCATTGTCATCAAAACACTAAAATTCCAGCCTAAAGAAAAAAAATGAAAAAAGACAAACTTGACAAAGAGCAGTCTTCCCATTGTTCCTCAAAACAAAAGCAGCACTGTTCTCAGAACCTCGCATTCTTGAAGCATTGGTAAAGTATCAGAAGTTCAGCTTGCTGCATCATTGCAACACACAAAGTATTAGCTCAGAAGCACACATTCAAGCACACATTCTTTTATACTAGTTAGGAGAGCAACAACTGGTTCTTTTTCCCTATGCACATAAATAGCTAGAAAGTGTTTTTAGAAGTTCATATATTCATTTATACAAAACTGTCAGTTTTGAGTTTTTATTTTTAACCTGCTCTTACCATAAAACATCTTTGTGCTGTCTTTCTGTCAACCTCCTATTAATGACTTTAGAACCTGCAGGCCTGTCAAAAGCACTTTTTTTCTTTAATTAAGTTCTTAAATGGGACCTGCGCAGCATATGGCAAAAACCCACATGTAACACCAAAACCTACAGGTCTGGCTTCCTCAGAGGCAGGCAGGCAGTGGCTGGTGGCCAGGCAGCCAGTCTGCACATACTTCAAACATTATCAGCAACTGCCTCCTCAGTTTCTTCATTGGATGGCAGAGCAAGTGATGGTGGATCAATGATAGGGAACAGCAGGGAAGAGAAATATAGCTGTTACAAGAAAACACAGGGAAATTATAAAGCTATGGATATAGGAATAACAGGTGGGGAGCAATCCTGTTAGGAGCCTTGCTGCAGTAAAAACTGGTTTGAGTTAGTCACTGTGCTTGGTGCTCCTTATTTGCATAACTCTTTTTACAATTGGTCCAAGATACACCAGGCATGGTTCAAACAGTTGTGTCCTACATATGTGCCTATGATGACGGCTTTCAGATGGGCTGTCTTCTTGACACTTGAAATTACCCTGACAATGCTCACAGCCATGCACAGCACTGAAGACTACTGCATCCCAAACATCAGAACCCAATCCTGGGCTGAAACAGACCAAGCCTGGTAACGATCCTGTGCTCTGTCTTGCAGGTTCCCTAGCTGCAGTGTACCAAAGCACTGCAGCTCAGAGCCCACCGCTCACTGGTCTGAGTCCTTATGTTTCCCTACATATTTTTTCCCCTTTACTTCCTTAGAATTTCACAATAATAGATTAAAAAAAAAAAAAGCCCAGTTAGTGTTTCATATTTGCAAATTCTATCAGTTCATTTATACAATTTACTGCAGGATTTAACTCTGAAGACCTGGACTGCACCATTTAACAGCATTTGGTGCACCCAGCAACCAGTTTTAATATTTCCACTTCTGAAGTGTTGGCAGTTTGCAAGCTTTTGATACGGAAAATTATCTGAAGCATACATACGATGAGTTCATTGTCTAGCATTGAATACACATACTAAGATCCAGGGAGAAGACTCACTGGCTGGAGATCCAATGAAAGGTAGCAGCAATTTTATAGTCTACAGTTGCAGTAGCTGTGGAAAGCACATTTCACAGCAATCTGTCCCTCCGCTTTGGTTCACTAACCCTGTAGAGCCACTAACAAACTCATACATGAGGGCTGTATGCAAGCCTTACAGCTCCTTTATTCAGAACAAAAGCAAACTCAAGAATTTCTTTCAGTATCACAAGTTCTATAAGTAGATCTTCATTTTATTGGGAAACATCTTTCTGCCTTGAGAAAGGTAAAAAAAAAAAAAAAAATTACTACCTGATGAACTGAAATCCAGATTGTTACCAGAACATTTAAGTGTTCTCCTGCAGTTCCAGCTGTATTAATTCTGTTGCCTCAGATTAGTCAATGTTGAACTCTCAATAAGAAATTAATTAGTTCTAGACTAAGAATTTCCTGGAAGCAGAAACTTTTTACAGTAATAACTATAATGATGTTGCTCAGCAACCAGCCCTGCAGGTAGGCTTGGATAGTATTACATGAGAACCTAAAATCAGTAGTATTCATACAGCTCCATCCAGACTGTAGACAGTATCAGGCAGCACTCCTTTTATTCTCGTGTTCAGGGGGCAAATACATACCCAGTCTTCCCAGTTACATCAATCGACAGCAGCTCTAGCAAGGGCTCTGGCATCCTCTCTTCTGTTCTACCAAAACATAGCTTATGCTTCCTTTGCTGTGCTTTCCTTTGCCGTGTTGAAAGTTATAACTGAATTTATTTATTTTTTAAATAAACTTTTAACTCTATACACTTTTAATTCTTCTCTATTTCTCACCTGAAAGAGATGCCTTGGATGGTTTGATTGCAGCTCTGACTCGCTTATACCTCTAGGGAAGGACTTCAACCTGTAACTCTCAATGATAACCAGACAGTACTGCTAATGGACATTAAAAAAAAAAGAAAGATCAAATAAAAATACACTAATGGCAAACAGGTAGTAAAGAGACATTCTAAAATATATTTATATGTACACATCATATATATAAATTTATAAAGAAAAATTAAAACAGCAGTACTTTTATTCCTAGTATCCCTATGTGCTGTAACCTGAAGTTACTCAACTGGTACAGTAAAGCTATTAAGATTCCAAGGAAAGCTTTCAAGTTTTCAAGACAGAGTGCTCTCTTTTGCCTATTTAAAATAGGTAAGTCTTTCTCTGCCACTTAGAAGTCCATCAGTTTGGGATCACCTCAAGCTGGAAAGGGTGGAAAGCTGCATCCCCAAGGAAGTGTTCCGTGTGCCTCTCTTTCAGATAGATAAAGAAGACTTCTGGTAAAGGACTCCAGCTGGAGTGAACACTCTCTTTAGATTCTGAGTACTCCCTGTGTGTATTTTAAGATACCAATTCCCCAAGCAAATTTAAGTATAGCATATTGTTAAAGAAGTGAAGAAAAGTTATTTAATTTCCCACTTCCTCCATTTATTCTTTTTAGTAGAATCCCCAGTATGTTTTCTGGCTTCCATATAGCTAGCAATGAGTCCTTCACGCCAACTGATTTTCACTGATTTTTCAGCTAAGCTCCCTTGAGAAAATCAAGCAGAGGAGGAAACTCAAAACACCATAACATTCTCCTGACCCGTTCATCTCATGAGATGTGGCAGTTGCGCTAAGTGCTACAGCACCGTGTTCCTACAGTTAAAAATGCCTCCAACCATTCAAATCAGAGTCATATGCATTTTACCTACACATGAAGCAACATGCCCTTAACTAATTTCACCATCTAAGTACAAGCAACAACCAAGTAAGTAGGTGACTGTGCTGTTATCAGGCATTTACTGAGTGCGCACACTGTGCTAGGGGAATATATTTGTTCCATGTGTTCCATAAAAGTAAGCCATTAAACCAGCCCCGAATGCTTTGATAGGTTGTCTTCCCTTGCCAAATGGCCTTCAGACCAAGGAAGCAGTAGTTAGTAAAAGCCTGTATCAATTTCAATATGCTAATACCAATTTGCACCTATTAGTTGCTCTATGTGTTTGCAAAAAGTCACCCAGGTGTAACATCAATAATGTACTCAGTTAAATAAATAATCTCGGATGAATTTGTTCCCTAGCAATCATCCCTACATAATGCATCTTCCATTAATGGTGCCCCATAAAACAGAAGTGTTTCCTCCTGTTGCTGCTCCCAAGTCTAGCTGAAATACAAAGTACTTTTGAGGAAGGTGTATATGGGTAAATCAACTGCTTCATTTTCATGGCAAGGCTGTAAAAAGAAATTCCAATTAAGTCAAAATATGTATCTTGACCTCTAACAGAGTAGGAGAATTACGGAACATGCACAACACCCTTAGACTGGGAGGGGAAGAAAGGACAGAGCCCACCATCTAAAAGAGGGCCGCAACAGAGAAAATAAGCTCTCTAGTACCTCCTAGGTAACCAAATTTTAGGAGTGCTTCAACATAGTGATAATATTGATCAGCAGAAAGCAATTACTAAGCATGTTTTAGAAGTCAGGTCCTTATCTCTGTGCTTCCACTTCCACAACTGTGAAAGACGAAATAGCATTCAGCTATTTTAGAGGCTGGACCTGGCTTCACATATACCAAATCTGAAGGGACATGATTTGTAGAGATCTACTTCATGTCTTCACCCTCATAGAAATTATTACTTCTGTGACGAACTACAAGCTACATACAACTAAACATCCTCCACAAATCTGTATTTCAGAATTCTAAAAGAAAGTACTTAAAGTTCATTAGGAGAAAAAGAAAAAAAAAGCCTTTCCATCTCAGCCTTGCATTTGTATCTCTTGCTTTAACAGACTTTTCACTTTTCCTTTTGCTGATAAGCCATTTTTTATTGCCTATGCTATTCCTACAGTGAGACCGCACCTATTTTCAAATAGTTTTGAAGCATTCGATAGAAACCTCGGGGGCAAGTCATTTAAAATTTCTGCTTCATCACTCTTATCAATTAGCATATTAATTTGTATATTTGAGCTTAGTAATTCACTTTTTTAAAGGTTTTTTTTTTTTTAGAAGAAACAACCGCATTTGATTTTTGCATAAAATCAGTACGGTTTATCAATACATCTTGTGACAATTCCTCTTTCCTCCTGATATGAGGGCAGAATATAACACCTTTTCTCATCTTTGCTATTTGTCCTCAAAATTCACAAATAATGGAAATGAGTAAAAGCACATCTCTTAATAGATAGTGTGAAGATACGCCACTTCAGAGCATTATAGCTTTTGTTTTTGATGACAAAAGGGATGAGTTAAAGGGTTTGCAGAAGACAAGCTGTAGCAGCAGGTTCACGTTTCATGCAACAACTGCGCATGGCTCCCTCTGGTGAGCACTTCTGCATAAGGGCTGGGCACGCTCCCTCCCGACAAGGTGCTCCAGTAGCCTTGGCCAAGCAGGTGTCTTCTCGCTCAAAGCCAGTTACCTTATGCGCTTGGGGTACTGCATGCAGTTTAGAAAGGCTCCATGCAGCTGTACGTAAAAGGACAGACACCTTCAAATGAGGAAGCCACACTTAAGCAAAACGATAGAGGTTATGATGGAAAAAAAAAAAAAAAAAAAAAAAACAAAAAAAAATTTTAAATCAAAAATTAAACAAAATCTTTTTTTTTTTTGTTAAAAAAAAAAAAAAAAAAAAAAAACCACAACAAAGTTTTCATTAGAAAATTAATGCAAGTTCTTTTTCTGTTGCTTACATTCCTACAATACATCAATAATAGATGACATTACAGATGACCACAGTTAAGTTCTGCTGAAAGCCAGTAATTAGAGCCATATCTGATTAATTATCAGAAGCACAACGGAGTGCTGAGCAGTGCAGTCTGATTCATGAGCTGTTAAATTAGTAAACTGGAGGACAAGACACTCATACGTGCACACTGTGATGCAGACTCACCCTTGAGTATGATTTCTGAAAAGAGCAGAAAGAAACCAAATTCTAGCACAGGATAAAAGTGTTATTTCCTCCCACAAAGGTAAATCTAGACTAGTTCATATGAAATTTAAATTTGAACAAGTTCAAAGCTGCACACATCCATTCTTTCACTAGGCCACCTCTTTACCTCATAGAAATTCATTTAGCTGAGCCCAGTGAGTTCCACGAGGTGATGTCAAGGATGTTATGGTTGTAAGACACATTCTCAAAATCAGAAAACAACAGTATATTTTACTAGCTGACCCAAGTCATAGCCAACCATAGCACACAAATATCCCTTAGAAATATGATCAGATACCAGAGACTTTCTCATGCTGTTACTAAAAGGAGCTGTTGCTGTAACAGAAGTTACTCCAGTGACTACATTCCCAATGTATGCTTTCACTTAAAGGCAATCCTCCACGGCAGTGACATATTTATGTTATGTTCATTATTAAAGTGGAAGGTGGGGATATACAGGTAAATATCTGGGTAAGAGAAAATATGAAAAATGTACAATGTAGGGTGATATTTTATTTACTTATCAAAAAGTTACTCACTCAAGCCATGAAGAATTTTATATGGTGGCTATAAATATTCTGTATAGCCTAATATGACACTCTAATCCTCTAGAATGGCTTTTTCAGGGCCACATGATGGATCATGTTATTGTTATTTCCAATGACTCAGGTGCACTTGGTTTCTTTCTTCATTTCATGAAATCTTTCATGACTTGCATTGTAGAGACATTAACAAGGTACATGATAGAACACATGATTTTCTATCATAATCAGCATATCAGAAGGATGAAATAGCCCCTATTTTTTTTTTTTTTTTTTAGGGCCAGATTTTTAGTTAGAAACTGTGGTGAGACTTGCATTTTCTAAACCAGATTAAAAAGAATAAGCAAACCTAACCATCTTCAAGCTTGTTGCAGGCTCCACTAGAACAACAGATATACAGCCTCAGAGAAACCAGCTTTTTCCCCTACCTGTATCTGTGAAAAGGGCCCAAAGCATATAAAATATTGTCTTTAGTAGTGCATTGGGCTCTTTTGCTTTAGATAGGCTTAATTTGGGGGTACTTGCCATTTTTCCTTCAGCTTTGTCCAAGCAGTAATTTTCCAGCAAATGCTAGTAACCGAAAAGCTATCCATGGACAAGAAACCTCACAGAAAACTGCAGGGAGTCCATGTCCTGAATCCCAAATGCCTGGGGGCTAATAGAGAAAGTGGCCTCTGCCAAGTTGTCTCTTCCTTTCCTGAGATTAGAATCCTCCACATCACAGTATGAGGCCTTCTTGCAATTGCTTTATTTCAGGCTGTATCAGTGGGGAAATACCCATTCACAGAAAAGCCAACAAAACATTTTAATACTGCCTTTTCCTTTTGCAAAAAAAGTTCCTAAGTATAAATCTATACCTTTCTTAGCTCAGATTTTAGGTAGTATCTCAGTTTGACAGCGTAAATCTTTAGAGTTTTTTTGGTGCAGTTACGTCTCTGAAAGCAACTCAAATATGACTTACACTCATTGTCCTTTTAATATTTTTTTTCTTTCCAAATAAAAAAATAGTTCTGTATTTAACTTCCATTCTCAATTTCCATTCCATTGATTAGAAGAAACTGGAACTGAATGGCACTAAAACCGATTGTAAAGCACACAGGCACAAAACATGAAAAATAATAAAATGACCACAGGAATCACCCAGTCTAAAATACATGCTAAAATTGAATCTGGTGATTAATCTTAACTGCTTAAGTGGCTTTAAAGTGCAAAGAAATAGGGCAGCAGAATTCCTTAATATAACCTTAAGAAAACAAACATTAATCTCAACACCCACAAGATGGTGCCAGGGAATTCAAATCAACCACAACATTAAAAAGAAAATAAGCTTACCCAGGCAGTAATTTCCCCAGCAAATGGTAGTAACCCAAAAGGTAACCATGGACAAAAAAAACTGACAGAAAACTACAGAGTGTCTGTGGCCCAAATACAGAATAATTGAGATTTTTTCTTTTTTTTTTTTTTAAAAAAAAAGGCCTGCGAGTTCTTGCAGGTTTATAACCATGAATACTCTCAGGGATATGCCAGCATTTGGTCTTCAGAGTCTAGCCATTAAGATGTCTGTAAACATGCTCCCACAATAGGATTCGGTAGGACGCTTTCTTCTCAGTATTCTTAATTCAGACCCTTATCCTGCACACTTCAAATTCACAGGTGCCCTATTGCCTGCACAGGAATATGGACGTAAAAAAGACCACTCACAGACATCAACAGCAAGCTCACAGATTGTTACAAGGCATATACAGTGCATTTTACCAAGTATTTTCTGGTAGTCGCATTTATCTACTCTTTTAAGCAGGAAAAAAAAAAAAAAGCTTGAAAGGACAAACCACTGCATATTGCTATTACATTCTTTCTCTATTTTCTCAGGGAGTACTGCCCAGTTGTTAAAACTTTTTTTTTGAAGCTTTCCATTGTAACTGCCCATACAATATACAACAATGCTTAGACACATAGCTCTGCAGCAGTTGCGCCTGGCTGTATAATCACTTGACAAACCCAGTAGTACTACACTAGCCCAGAACTACACAGGAAAGAAGAAGAGAGCAGCTTTACCCACAACATCCATTCAGCCCTTGCTGGGTAACGCAGGGTCTCAGCACGCACCGCACAGCAGCAGTACATCCTTCAAGCAGTGTTTCAACAAGCTCAAGAGACTGTGACTGGACCCAGGTGTCTTCCTGTACTCAGTACAGTGTGGGCTTTATAATTACTTACCCAACAATCCCTAATGATCTCTCAACATCTAACATTCAGCTGCTTTTTCCTTCCTTGTCCTTACCACATTAGCCTGTAAGTTTTGTTTTTCTCTTCTACAGCTGTTGCTTGAGTTGTTTATGCAACCAACAGACACCCTTCCATTTGCATGTATAATTCAATTATCCACAAGAAACAATATAATAATTTCTGGAAATGAGAACACAAGCAGAATTACAACCTGGAATGACTAATTTTAAGTGAACAAATTGCTGATTTAGATGAAGCATTGGCTTGTTTGTCACCACAAACTCTGATATGACTTCAACAATTCCCTTTGCAAAGCCAGATTGATTTCTTTCCTATCAACTTGTTCCACAGTTCTCTTACAATTAGCAAAATACATTTAGCAGAACCTAAGGCAAGTTTGGAAACAAAAATACATGCTGCACACAAATGGTAGACATTTAAGTAGCAAAGAAAGCACATTCAATCACCAAAAGTGGGCTTTAAAAAGCAGGAAACAAATGGAGCCCCTCAATCCACTTCTGTAAAACACTCAGCCATGAAATAATTGCTTATTGCAACCACACGGTAAAGCAGGATTTCCAGAACATGCAGCAAAACCAAAAGCAAAAAAACATCTCTAATTGCACTGCTCATTTTCCTGTTCCAAAACGGGGTAACTATTTGCTGTCTAGTACATCAGAAGAAAGTAACTCATGGCACAGTTTGGGGAGCTATGAAAGCATATTTCAGTGGCTCTACAGTTACACAGAAGATATATTCTATCAAACTAAAGAATTTGAATAAAATGAAGAACTTAACTAAATAAAGGCTCTCTGCCTATACTTCAAAGTTTACCTGACCACCTGCAGGCAGCAAAAAGGAATCCTCCTACAATACACAGAACTGCTCACTTCGTTAACGGCATGATAGGTCGTCTCGTTTTGCAGTTAATACCAAATACAGAAAGCTGCTGTTTGAAATGAAACGCCCCCGTCCCACCCCACCACCACTTCGGTAGCATTCAGGTGTCCCTAAGTGGAGCACAGCTGACAGTGAGAAGGCTATCCGCAATCAACACTTAAGCCATCCAAATGAAACTCATTACATGCATTTCTTACACTGCCTTATGAATTTGACCAGTAACATTGAGGATTTTGCATAGCAATAAGGCTGCTTAAGTAAATGGTTTCCAGGCACAGGAGATCACGTAGCTTGTTGTCTTTATATTTGCGTTAGATAATCAACTTAGAATTTCTACTTGCCTCATCTTGTGCAATCAAAAATTCAAAGAAATTAAACAAACATGTGTGGCTTGCCTATGATCCAAAATGCTTTGCTTGCCTTTAAGTATATTTCACCTGTACAGGGATTTCTATCTAAACAAAGAACAAAGTGAGATTCTGAAACAGCTCTATCCAAACGGGTTACCTAATTACTACTGATTTTCCAAATCCCCTTGCACAATAGCAATTATCACCCTATTTGTAAATTTTTAGAATCATTGAAGGTAGCATTAATAACCATGCAGTTATATTACCCTGAAAACATCCTGACCACACCTCCTCTGGTTTTTAGTGGCAGCCAAAAAGCCAACAAAATGCTGGGCAGCATGAGGAAAGGTACTGAGACCATCACAGGGCACTACGAAAGCCTGGCTGGGCCCACATCTTGATTGCTAGGAGCATTCTGGTCTCAGCTCCCCCAGGATCAAGTGAGTGTGGCTACTGCTGCTCCAGGGAGGCAAACTGATGCCTGCAACTGCTTGGTTTGGAGAGGAGCTTGAGGGAACATAGGGCTGAGTATCAAAGTTGAAAGCAGAGCTTCTTCCAGCAATACTAGATCTAGGAAGCAGTCGGTGAAAGCAACAAAAAAATTTAAACCAGACAAAAGCACAGAGGATACCTGCATGTAGGACTTCCCTCGTGAGATGTAGCTGGCAGCTGAGAACACAAGGGGAAGCAAGCAGCTGGGTCAGTTTCCCTAAATCATCTCTGCTCTCTGATGTCCAAGACAAACCACTAGGCTGGACAGGCTGTTAGTCTGACACTTCTTATGGTTTTTGAGCTCTCCATAATATTTCTAAGCTTAAAGGCTAATTTCTTAGTTTCTTTCTTCATATTGTTCAGAAAAACACAGAACGTTTGATGAACAGAGACTTCTACAGCACTTTGCAGAGCGGTGTGTTACACTAAACAACAGTATTAAAAAGGCAGAGCCTTGTGTAGTTCAAATCCCCCTTCGACAGGTCTCACCTCCAGTGTCCTCAGTGCCCCTCGGATACCCCCGTGCTTCCCTGAGGCCTTTCACAAACACTCACAGATCGGCTGAACGCTGAAAGTTTACAGAACCTCAGCTCAATTCTACACCCAGCATTTCTGAAGTTAAAGGCAGACAGCTAACTTACTGCCAGGACTGAGCACTGTAACTGGTCTTAAATAGCAAACTGTAACGCCTGAGGAATGAGCAAACCACAGCCTGTATTGCTACTGTGCTTAAAGACAACAAGCAGTTGTGACACAGAGCAGTGCCTGCCGAAGCCTCGGAATAACCCAGCAGCAGGGATCAGTTATAAAACCAAACACCAGCTGTTGCACAAGAGGGGAAAACGACCTCTGAAGCTGACGTAGAGGAGACAGATGCACAGTTACACAGCGGAGCCAAAGCCTAAATATATATACACACGCACATACGTGTAACCACGGACGGCCTCTTGTCCTAACGCTAACATTTTAGTAAGTGTTTAAAAAAAAAAAAAAAGAAAGAAAGAAAAAAAAGCCCAAACTCACTCATTAGCTTTAATTGGCTCTATACATACAGAAACACAGACACGCGTGCTCCCGGATACGTACTTTCCCCGCAATCCCTCCGGGAAGCGGGGCCGCCTTCCCCCCCCCGGTTGGCGGGGCCCGACGAGCTGCGGCGGCCCGCGAGTGCCCCCACCCGCAGCGGCGGGACAACCCGCCGCACCCGGCCCCAGCCGCAGCCTGCCGCTGCCCGTGCCGCTGCCCCTGCGCCTGCCCCTGCCGCTGCCCCTGCCCGTGCCGCTGCCGCTGCCTTAGCACAGCGCGGCCCGGCGGGCTGGCAGACGGGCTCGGGGCGCCCCGCGGGTGCTCCTGCTCCTCAGGACGGGCCCGGGCCGCGCGGCCAGGCCGCGGCTTCGGGGTTGTGGCGGCTTCTGGGGGCCCGGAGTAACGGAGCTCGGCGTTCTCGGGGTGGTGGGAGGCACCGTACGGCCTCCTTGCTCCGCAGCGGCTGCTGAATGTCCGCAAAGTACACCGGTGGTGTAAAGTAGGCATTAAAGGGATCCTAGAGAAGGAGGGAGTCCGGAGGGTTCCAAGTCCTTCGGTTATTACATGTAATTCTCGGCAATGTGAAATCCAGCGCCTCAGGATGTCAGAATTTCACCAGTTAGTTCTGCAATCTACCCCGAATCTCCTAATTATAAGAGTGTTGAAACAAGTATTCCTCTTACTTGACATTATAGTCAATATATATATATTGTCAATATATGTAAAATAGGACTGTAAATTTTAATCTTTGCTGTGTGGAATGCACATGTAAAAGATGATGTTAGCTGTCGCAGCGAGGACAGGAGCTGTCCTTCAGATCTGTGGGTATGGTTTCAGCGTTTGGATCTCGGGCTTGTGACTGGAAGCAGGGTATGTTCGCTAGGCACAACTAGAGGAAGTCTGAAATCATAAATTAAATTCCCCAGGCAAGGCACAAGTTTAAGAAATGCAGATAAGTGTTTAAAGTGTTCTGCTTTAGAGCGTATATAAATGTTAGTGTTTCCAGGCCTTTCTTCCCAATGCTAAATCTACAACATTATAGGGACATTAATTCTCCCAACTTCCGTTGAGGGAGAAAAGGCCATTTTTAAAAACTTCATAAAGCTGACATTCCAGACCAAAATGGATCATTTGTTTTTTGCTGAGCAGGCTTACTAAGCATATAAAGCTTATTCTAAATAGCTAGAATTAAAACCTCCGCTTTATATATTTTAAATTACTGTCATGTGTTTTGGGAATAAATAAAATATCCTATAAAATGAAATATTGTGCTTCATTTACTGGAGAAATAGAAAGAAAATAAATGGAAAGAAAAAAGAAAAGAGAAAGGAATAAAGATTAAATCCTGTGCATTAAGCTTGAGCGCTAAGGGCACGCACCAGAGCTGACACAATGCAGTTCCAGTGACTGCAGGGGGAGCTCCGCTAGCTGAGGATCTGGCCTTCAGCAGTTCTGTTGTAAGCAGAATCATAATCGTTAAAATAAGCATTTCTTGACGGTGGCCTTTCAATATAAGCTTTCCATTTCTAATTAAACTTTTAGAGACTGTTTAATAAATAAGTGCTTTCAGAACTGAGTTATATCTAGAATAATTTGCTGATGGTAAACACACAGAGCAGTAGATCTGATCCAAATCGTGTTCTCCATTGCCCTCTCCTGAAGTCACTGGAATCCCAAGCTGTGCTGAAGCTCAGTGATGTAAAAGAGTTGCTATGGGAAGAGATGAGTGTCAGGCAGAAAATGTGCACAAGTGGCAGCGTTAAGATGCCACGTTGTAAGGGATGTACGAATGACCACAGAAAGTTCCAAGAGAATTATGAAAGATGAAACAATTAAAACCTATCTTCCAGCAATTAAATTAAGACCAAGTTAGCACTATAGAATCATGTACTGTTCTTACAATTACTCAAAGAGACTGGTAATCACCAGACCAGGTCCTGATCTTTATTTTGCTGGTGTGTTTTCATGGGTTTCAATTCTGGGCTAGTTCCAGTAGTAGCTTGGAGCAACAATACCATTCTGTTTCTATTCTATGACTTTTAAGTGAGAAACACAATTTAGAATACCCACATCAGGGTATAAAACTGCGAGTATGAAATCCCAAGCCAAAGTTGCCCCGGATGCTCAGAATCCGCGGCTGTACCAAAATTCGTCATGAGCTGCAGCTCTTGAGACGCAAAGCTCCCAGGGTCTTGCATGAGTTGTGCCCACATCAAGGCTGTAGGATTGGGTCTTGTAATTGTAAAATCTGCCAAAAGAGCCGCACGGCAAGTCAGCATAATCTGTTAGTTCTTGGCATCCGGCCTTTACTGATGCATATTTCAGGTCTGAAAAAAAATCAGTTGGGAAGAGATAGAGAAGAGAAACATGAGAGAAATGTTCATTAACCTTTGCCCTCCATAACAGAATTGGAAAGCATTAGCTTGTATTCTTGGCTCAGGCAGCAAGGCAATCATTCACTCAGCTTAGTCTATGAAGTAAATACTCGAGCTTTTATTTTTAAATTACTTAAATGCTGCAGTTAGAGCTAGCTTGACCGTTACATCAAATATTACAAACTGGGTGGATAAGAAAATGTTAACTTCCTCTAAATGAAAATCATTCAGTTACTTGATTGCTATTAGAATTAAAGGCAAACATTAGCAAATCCATTATTACTGAGGCAAACAGTAGAAATAAAAAGGCTAAAATGCAGTTTAGAAACAAAGCAATGCAAACTCCCATGCACTATATTCCTCTGAAGCTGCAGAAGATAAATGAGCCGCAGTAGAGAACAACACACAATGCTTTATTTGAAAGCTAAGAAAAAAGAAAAAAAGGAAGAAAAAAACCCAACAACTTAAAAGGGCTCGAAGAACAATAGTAAAACTTTTTACTTGGCTGCATGGAATACTTGTCTGAAAGACAAAATACAAATGCTGAAAAGCAGACAAATAAAAATTTCTCACTTGTTTTAGGCTCCATGACCATCAAAGTGTTCTTTTTTGTCACAGGTGAACTGAACAGAAAATAGATGTTTCGTTCATTTCTTTCTTTCTTTTATTAGAGAATGTCATGCATTCTTAATTGTTTTTCTCTCTCCCCCTAATCCTTCACTGTTTGTAAAATTCTGTCAGTATTCATCAGTATATCTTAGTAGTGCATTGTCTTCCATTCGTTTTGTCTTTTGCTTTTGATCATTGATTTTGCGTCCTTGCATTCTGAATTTTAGGAAAGTTGTAATAGCTCTTTGTTTTCATAATGCTTCAGATATCACTCCGAATTATCTATCCAGCGTACTGCTATTATTTGTTGATACAATCTCAGCATTGGGATTATGTTTGATAATATAATGACTCTTAAAAAAATTGTGCAGGATCATGTGTGGAAATAACAACACCATATATGCAGTCCAAGAGAATTAGTGTCAGTTTTTCAGTATAAGTAACTTAGCGTTTCTTTTAAGTGGATTTTATAAAGGTACTGGGGACCTTCACTTTAATTTTCAGACACTGGAATATCTGTTGCTGAGTGTTAACATGCTACTGCTTACTTCCTCCGTAATCTACAGAGTTTTTCCAGCAGGTATTTTTAATTATTGTACTGGAAACCACAGCATTATTTCTGTCAAATGTTGGCTTTTCTGTATTGAAAGTTTCTTCATCCTTGGAAGTTTGATATGTAATAGTTGTAATGTACCCACTGTGGTACAAGGGCAAACCAGCAGAGGCAACACTTCTCACCGTGAAGCGCCCATCTCTGGGACGTGGTGCGTGCATCTCTGCGTGCTGGTGGCCCGACAGGTGGCCCTGTGCTGGGAGGCAGCAGCCTCCAAGAAAGAGGAGGGGGGAGACTGCCGTGAGAATAACAGTAAATGGGGAGGTCTAAGCCATCCCACTAGAGCAGGAACTCCAGTAGTGAAAAAGGTGGTAAGGAGAATACAGCAGAAACTTTAGGTCTGCTTACCGCGAACGAAATTGGATCCAAAAGAAACATTCATTTCTATACTCATCAATGAGAGTAACTTGCATCTTTGCCTTCCTGAGCAGAACCCTTCTAATTTTGCACTGATATATCTGGGAGGAATTACCAGGCTTTGGACATTAAGATTCTGTTTAAAGTGCAGTGAACAGTCCTGAATTGAATGGAGTAATTTTAGTTTAGTTACTTTAAGTTACAATACATCATCGGTCAAAATGGAATTCTGTCGTGGTGACGTATTTGTTCTAACAATGGTTTGGCTGTATAGTGCTCACTGACCACTTGCACAGATAGGGCAGGGAGAAAAGAAAACAAGTCTATTACTAGAAAGCATGGGTTTTTATAAAATTGGAACTCTGATGCAATTCGCTTTTACAATGATCCCAACAGGACTTTGTGTTCTTTCAATGCGGAACAAAGAATTATTTCAAAACCTGAAGATTTGTTGTGAGACAGAGCTGTCATCTTTTGGGGAGCTCTGTAATTTTTAGAATAGCTTTTCCATAATGCAGAGTCTTGTAACACAGAAAAATGGGTATAATACGTGGATTTCAGTATTGCTTATCTGAGAGGACTTGCTATGAAGGCTCATCATTTTCCCATTCTAAGTAACAGAGGTAATCCAGACTTTGGTTCCTGCTGCCATAGCCACATAGGTTTGCTGAAGTGCTCAAGTTCACTGCCATTTTCTGGGAGAAAACTCTAGAAACAGTTTTTTTGTTGTTGTTGTTTTTGTTTTTTTCACCAGGTGACCTCCCTTTGTTCTTCTCTCCTGTTCATTACCGAACTTACAGTTAGTACACCAGGATTTTTGCGGACAAACAAGGGGGAAACTTACCGAAGTGATCAGCAGTGTGTTTTTTGCATTTTGAGTATGCATTACAGTATCATTCTTCTTGCAAGAACATCCTCTCTGTGCATGCAGAGATGGCACCCATGCTGTTACAAAGTCATAGGATTTCATCAGAAGCAGATAGCAGCAGCAGCAAGTGTTGTGCAGGTGTTGGTCAGCTGAAACACCTTAACGCCAAACAGATGCCTGTCCTCTCTAGCTAATATTGCCATCCCTCTCATAGTCCCAATAGTCAGTGATACATAATATTGCTTTAATAAAATAAAATAAAAAATAATATTTGTATGCTTTTAAAAAGCACAGAAATGTGCCTTAAAACATAAACATTAAATGCAATACAAACGTCACATTTTACCCATTTTTAAACAAAGTTCTCTTTCTTTGCTTATATTATCATTTTGTCAGCTAAGGGATTTCTCTCTCAGCCCTCACCAGTCTAGTTTTTAATGACTTGGCTAGAGGATTACTTAATTTGTTTTATACAAACTTAAAAATGATATGATGAGGCATAAATATAATGCTCAAAATCTTGATTTCAGTATAATTTAATATAAAGGATCTTCTAAAAAGCAGCACTGTGCAGTGCAAAGCATCAAGGCTTTCATCTATCTTTATTGTTTCTCATTTAAGCCCAGATCCACACTTCTATGCCAGATGGCAACTGCAGAGGAGTTTCAAGTTATAGCTGCAATAGACGAGAAGATAACTGCCTCTTGAGAAAGGGAAAGCCAGATTGCATATTCCTTTCAATTGCACCTGATGACTTATTGCTAGTCACTAATTGGCTTGTCCATACACAAGCAATTAAAAATCTGATGGCAGTGCCTAACTTCATCTGTAGCTCTGTTCTTCCTGCAGAGATCACTGGTGAAATAAACCCTTACAGTGAAGAATCTTTTATATGAAGCTATGCAAAAAGCAGACCTAAGGTTTTTTAATTTTTTTTTTCCATTACTGCCATGTCAATATTTTTTCTTCAAGAGAGACATAAAATTTTGTGTTACTGTCATTGTTAGTTATTATTTCAAAATAGAATAGCTGCCCGTGATCTGCTAACATTGAATTGACAATATATGAAAAGAAAGAGACAAAACTACAATCAATAGATCTTGGTCTAATTTTCTTTAAATAGAGGAATGTTTTAATAGCTGCGTTCCTTTCCAACATATTTTATGGGTGTATTTTCATTTTAGTGCTGGGTGGGGCACTTGACAAATTATTTAGACTACAGACAAAGAACCAAGAGAGCCAACTATGAAAAGCATAAAATTACTCAGGAATGAGAAACTGCTGTTTTATTTTCACTACTTAGAAGCCATCAGCAGCTGAAATGTCTCTGGAGCTTTAGAGCAGTGTTGTTGCTTTCCATTGTTGTTGATGACAGACAAAATCTGGGTAATGGTAGAGTGTATAGCCAACATTGTAATGAGCCCTTTAAAAGGTGAAGTATCCACTTAAAAAACAGCATCCCTCATACAATGAAGTGTCGGTAATTTTCTAGCTAATGCAGAGCCTGCATTATCTCCCAAAGTCTTCAATTCAAAGCATTTTCCCTCAATACATTTGCCTAAATGCAGTGACAGAGTTATTTGCAAACAGAAGAAAAACAGCTTTGTTTTATAAATGACTAACAATTGTTTGGGAGGGAGGGACAAAAAAGAAATCAGACCATGTAGTTAAGATCGTAATGTGCAGTATCTTTGTTTCTTAGACATATGTAGTCGTAGTCCCAACAGCAATGCGAGTATAGGTGTGAAAGAGTGCAACATGTTAGGGCTGTAGTGTCACAGAAGTAGGAAATGAACATCAAGTTTATTGTTAAATAAAGATAAAGCACTTGGAATCAACGGTACTTCTTAAAGGTATTCTCATCAAAGGTAGGAAAGAACCCAACTATTCTTAAGTACAACAGGGCCATATCAGACATTTAGAAAAATGAGTGCAGAGATTCCTAACGCTTTAACTGGAGCATGAATCAAGACTTGTAACCCACTGTTTGCTGAATCATCTTTCTCTGCTGAAGGCTCCGTCAGTAACAGATGAGACACAATCACAAACAATCAAGAAAGAAGCTGTTTAACACTGGGATAGCTGCATAATCAAACCAGTAGTCCTTAAGGAAATGAAATTTAGGCATCTCAAGTGTATTAGAAGTCACTGAAAGTAGATTCCTAAAAATGCTGAGTCAGATCATTCTTCTGTATGGGATCCATGCTCAAAGATGACATATAGTTAGAGTACCCCTAGAGCTAGAGTTAGCTACAGCTAACCTAGCATTTTGGCAGCTGGTAAGACTTTAAATCCTTTGCACATATGCAAAGGAATTTCTTTGCCCATCAGCAGCCACATGTGGGTGAAATACAACACGTATTTAACAGAACGCTGCCACTTTACAGTGGTGGCTTAATGGCAGAGTTGAGAAGTCATTTTTCCAACTGAGCAAGTGGGACATCTGTAGGTAGCCCCAAAATGAACTTTAAAAAAAATGCATTGAGGTGTGTATGCCTTAAATTTGTAATTGTGAACCGTTGCCAGAATAGCGTGCTCCTTTGAGTGCGGTTTCTGAAGAGGTGATCCAGTTGTTCACTCAGGGGCTTTAGAGAGTAGCCGTGATTGTGATTTCTGTAATAACCTTGGCAAAACTTTGATCCACCTTAATACAATGCCTCTCAAGACACATCTATAGATTAGTGGATAAAAATGTTCACAACATCCTTTTCATCTTTCAAAAAATCTTTCATCTTCCTAGTCTGTAGCATTCCATAAACCCTCTGAGGGAAAGCAAATAACTGCAAAGTAAGGGAAGAAAGTCTGTTACGTTTTAAGCAAACACCTTACAAGGCTAAAAGTAAAGCATCAGGATGAATGCATGGAGAGACAGCAAGAATTATGGGAAGCTCACCAAGAGGTGTTTGAAATGGTAGTATACTTTGCAGTTACCTGAGAGTAAATAGTTGCTAATAATAATAATGATAAAGCAATAGCACATTCTGCAACTGATACTGCATTAAATGTTTTTCTAAATTAACTATTACCATTTGTGTAGTATGTAGGATGATATATGTCAGCTTGAATATATTACAAGATAGTGTTCGTGTAACAGGTAAAATTATGAGATATAAACAGTTTTTTACTGATTGAATGAAAATGAAGTGTTCTCTGATTGCTCTTCATCTTTCTCTACCTAGGGACCAGAAGTGACCTATCTCTGTCTGGGGGGAGATAGGAAGGTTCTTTTAAGAACTGGATAACAGGCTGATATATGTAACATTACTGATTTTACAGGCCAGGATAAAAGTAACTGTCTTACTTCAGGATGTAATTTCAGTTTTGTCAAGGCATAGTATGAAACTTACTTCCCATTAATTCTGCTCAAGGTTTTACTTTTGAAGCATTTGGTGTTGGTTATGGTTGGAGGAAATTCAAAGGCAACAAAGGACCAATAGGTCAGTTGCTACAGCGAAGTGACGTGAATAATTTTTATACGAATTTATTGCTCTTAAAGGTGCTGGCTTGACTGACATACTATGGACCAACTTACTTTTAGAAATACAGCTTCCAAAGATGAAAGGGCAGCTTGGTTACTGTGTAGCTAGGAGATAATTTTTCCCAATAGAGAAAAAATACTGCTTTTTCTCCTTAAGATTAAATGTCACTCATTGGAAATTGTAGAGGTTGTTTTCTTCAGTCTTATTTTCCTTTCTCATATAACTCTATGACTGAATCCAGTGGGGGTTGTGTGACCTAAATCAGTAACTTTGTGCTGATAACTACCGAGGCTGGTTGACCGTGATTGGTAATGGTCAGGAAGAACAGAGGCGATGAAGGATGCTTACTTTTCAGTGAGACAGAACATCCTATATTTGCAAGTAAGCACTTTGTTACAAACCATTTTTTTGACTTTGTAGTGTTGGGATAACATGTCTGCAAGGAACAGTGGGGACTTGCTTAATGCTTCCTCTTTCACAGAGATATTCATATGTATGAGTAATAGCAATTTCCTCTGCGCCTTTTTTTTTTTTAACTTGATATTTTGAATACTGTAACTACTGCTTTTATTTGTTGATATGTCGTGGCTTACATATCTCAGCAAATACAGCAAAGTGTAATTCTGTTTTCGAGGTCAGGCCTGTTACAGGAGGTGCTGTTTTCCAGATAAAGGTTCAAGGTGCTTTTCAATGAATCACTGCCCTAATAAATCATTTTGTATCTATACTAGCATATACAAGCTAGGATATTAATTTCCAAGTGTTGCATGTCATGAATATGCAGTTTAAAAAACCTGAGATGAATAAAGCATATGGCCTTTATGACGTTTCAAGACCATATCTGTAATTCAGTGTACATCCCTGCTGATACACAGACAAAGGTGAATTAGTTCCAGACAAAAACACATCAATGCTCTATTAAATGTCAATTATTAAACACAAAGTGGAATCTGAGGTTATCAAAGCATGCTCAGAATGTACTTAGGATGCATAATTTGCACCAGAATGGAACAGAATCAGACTAGTAGTTAAAAACCCAGGCAAAATTGTACTAATATGGGATTAGAATGGGTTATTGCTACTGCTTTATAATGGATGGGCTCCCTTTCCTTCATTTACCCTCCCAAGGAGCTAATTTCAGAGTCTTATTATATGTACAAACCTAGAAAAATAGCAGAAAGCAACATTATTTTATTTCCCTTCAAGAAATAATCTGATTTCCAATGCTCCATTCTGTGGAGAAATCATGTTTTTGAGAACTGCACATGAAGGGAAATGTTACAACGTAAGTGTCCTGGCAACTGCTCTGGTGGCAATTTGGTTGAATAAAATGAAGAAATAAGCGAATAAATTCTTGCTGAATGATGAGAAAAATATCTCAAGAATGTCACCTGTGTGAGATTTTAAGTGTTGTTTGTTCACCTAAATCTATAGTAAAGATTTTATTCAGGTAAAGAAGTGCGTTTAACAGTTGACTGGAAAAGCATTGTCAACAAACTATCAAAATTATTCAAGCTGTGGCTGTTTATTATTTTACTGCAATTATACACCATGTTTAATGCTTTGGATCATTGGGCTAGTGTTTATTTTAGATTAACATTAGGCAAGTTGCAGATTTATTGCAGTATGCTGAAAGGCACTATTTAAATCAACAAAGAGATATGTCAGGCTCTCTGTATCACTTCAAGTGGGTTTTAATAGAACTTCATCCTCAGTTGCATTACATGTAATTTTGCATGTAGTTAATTGAGGTATTACTCTATGTATTTTCATGGTTTATAAAAAAGATTACATTTCATTTTCTGATCTGTGACTTTCAAAACAATTTCTTACTTCTTAGCACTTCTTAACATTTTTGCAACATAATTAATTATACTTATTTGCATGTTCCAATAAAATTTGCAAAATCTATCCAACGTGATTCCACAGGTTGCTGTTAGTTTATTTTCTTAATAGACCTGGGCAGTGTGTGAGCCAATATTCGCTATTACTGACCTTCTGTGTGAACAGAAAATTAAACAAAGAACGTGTGATGGGGGGCTTTATTCATGTAAATTGGTATATCCAACAGAAACACAAAGTAGAAATTGCTTAACTGTTTGTAAGACATTGCAAGAATTTCCTGGCCAATGAGAATACAAATGCTAATTTATGTTTACGAGCATAGAGAAATTCAGAGACGGAAGCTCAGAAGTGGAAACTATCTGTATATTGCTTTCCCTGATACTTTTTCTTCCAGACATTTCTGCTAGAAATTGAACATAATTGTATCTTGATTCTGCAATCTGTAATTCATTGGGATCCTCTCATAAAGATACCGACTCTCACTGCATGATTATTGTTTTGTTCAATATGTTTAAGACCACAGTGATTTATAGGGTTATGTGCAAAAAATGATCTTAGCTGAGTTACTTGAGATGTAAGAATAGAAGCAAAGCTTACTAAACAGGTAGGATAACTTTCCCCCATTTCTGCATAAGGTGTTTAAACGCGTCTCCAACCGAACAATGCAAGTATGAGCTTTTACTGCAATAAAGTAAATAGACAACATACCATAGCCATATTAAAAAATGACATGTTTCTCTTTGTGCTATAAAACCTGCCACAGTCGTCGTAATGGATTAAAACTATCTGAAATACCAAATCTTGTGATAACTTCTCGAATTTAACTCCCATGGTACAGACTTTAACAAAAGATTTTAACAAAAACTCAGCAAATGAGTGTAGTTAAAATTACTAGTCCAAATCCTCAACATTTAATGCATCATTAAATCCTAACCCTCAAAGCATCAATGTTCTGACAAAGCTCTGAGAAGAAATGTCTTTGTCACCAACCATTCGTTCCACTGGGGATCCTTTAACTGAGGCCTCCAAGCAGGACCCTGCCATTCCTATTAATGAACTTCAAGCACCTTTAGTCAAGGCATTTGCTCTAGCCTTCACTGATAAATTCACTGACTTGGCCTTCACTGATAAATTCATTTATCCTTCTGCTCCAGTCATTGATCAAGCCATTTCTGATGCCGTTTTTTGAGTACCTTCTTGGTACCACAGCAGATATAATTGCCTGCTATTATTATTCATGCTGTTATTTCTATTGAACTTTCATTAGTGTTTTGTTCTTCCCAAAGAGGAGGATATTTTGTTGGCCATGGGGCCTTTATGATTAATGATGTGATCAGTGTGTGGTGAGAACTGTATGGAATAGAAAACTATCCTGGTGTGAAGGTAGGCTTCCTTTAAGTGAATGGGCTTTTTGCTCATAATTTTGTAGCTGCTGGTGTAAACCTCCGAACGTGTCTGTATCTTCGTAGCAGAACTTCAGGCAATAATTGTATCTTGTATGAAAAGCCATTCAGAAGGGGGATACTGTTCCAAAGGCTTTCTTTCTCAACAGATAATTCTATCATGTCCTCTGAAAGAAAAGATTCATTTTCACTCAGAAATACCAGAAGTCCTGGAGGAAGACCTGAGACAGGTCAGATGTTTGGAGGCAGTCTGTTCTCATGTTAGCTATAGCTCTGTCACCCCTACTTAGAGAGGAGAGGAAGATGTAACGAGCTACTTCCCTCCACGTTCACATGAACTCTGTGTATTTGATGTTGACTGATTTGAGTGTAGGGGGAAGTTTGACATTTGAGATACAACAGTTCTGCCCCTCAGCACAATTTTGTTCCAGTGGAACAAGAGAGTCTAAAAAGATATTGGAGTATCTCCTGCTTAAGCAGCACAATATTCCACATGGTGGCTGCAGTTACTAAGTACTACTCTTATTCCTCAGCTTGACAGTCATTTTGTTTGCAACTTGACAAAGTCTGTTCGCTTAGCTTTATACCTTTGCCTGTCCACTTTAGAATCATTACCTTACCTCTATACCTGTTCTTTTCAGGTCCACTTTCCTCCTGCTTTACTGAGGAATTTTACTGTTTCCTCAGGTGACTACTTATGCTAATCTATAAGATGTTTCTAAGAACGATCCTTCAACCATGCAATTTAATGATGTGATTTGTTTAATGTATCAAAAGAGACAAAAAGTAAATAAATCAGGGTTTGCATACTTTGTCAAAATTCTAACCCAAGGCCTGTGTACTCTACTAAATGTTTCAGCAGTAAGAGAAGGAAATTCAGCCCATTTCAAAGGATATTTCCTTTTAGGCTATGGTATCTTTACCCTAGCAGAGCTTAAATCCTGTTGCTGGTCCTGTGTGACTAACCCTTTTACAAATGCAAGGGCCACATGTTTCTCTGGATCCTGGTGGCTGCATGGTCAAAGATTAATACTGTAAAATGTAGAGCAGTGGAACATTACTGGAGTGGCATTTAATGGCCTTTTCTTCATGCTGCCTGCGTTATGGAAAAAGAGAAGAAAACAGTGTATTAAAATAATTCCCCTCATGTATCACTGAAATTTGCTATTTCAGTCTTTCCTGTGTGCAGTTTCTCTGTGTGCATCCCAGTAGCAGTATTTGTTGGTAGCAGAATATGATGCCAGCCCAGAGCCCTAACAATTGTGTAAGTGACCAACTTCAATGCCGGCTGCAGGACTATTCGTCTGTTACAATCTAGTACTTTAACCCCGGTGGAAACAAGAACAGATTTCTATGTAGGATAGAAGTTACGAACCTTCAAGATAAAGTATGACATTGAATAAAGAACTAGTTAAAAATAGATCTGTGATTATGCATGAGATGAGCAGCGTCTCTTCAGAGGAAATATTATTTGCATATGCAAAAAAGGTTAAAAACATTTGTGTCTTTAGACTCTAATTTTTGTTTATGTGTATGATACAGACAGCCAAACAACTACAGCAGGGGCAGGCCCTCACAGAATAAAACAGCAGTAAAGAGAAGGGAAAAGAAACCCCTGAACTTTAATGTATGTCAAAATTGAAATGCAGTGAGTTGAGGAGTGCTATATTTAGAACAACTCCATTTCTTTGCCATTTGCAAGGAATGGCACAGTGAGGTGAACAGCACTAAAGAAGAAGAGGTATGCCTGATGTTCTTACAAAAACAGTGGAATTTCCTTAAGAGAAGTCTAAAACTCCTAGAAAAAATAAATAAAGAATGGATGTCTAGGGAATGCAATATGTGATTAAAATCATTTCACATCTAAAATAAAGCATCATAACCCAAGAACAGTTCAACCATCCACAGATATGATGTCCCTAGGAGCTGGTATATTGAAGGAGAGTTAGTTTAAAGGGAACACAATTAATATTTAATTTATTCTCCTCCGGAGTTTCTTGAGCCCATACATAGTAACTCTGAATTGTGAGCTAGGCAATAAAGGGCTCCTCTTATAAAATCTTCTGCAGTGAGGATGCAGGTGCTCATTATCTCCGAAGTTGCTTTATGGGACTGAATTCACATTTCCTACTAATTTGGCTTTCTTTAAATATGAAAAATTTGAATTAAAGCAGTAGTAGGAGAGGTGTTTTCTTGCCAAGACTTGCAGTTCAGTGAGGTTAATAACAGTGGTACTGCTTTATTCAAGAAATGAATTTGCCCTTAAGTTAGAATAAGAATTCTTCAAATGAGGTGCTTAAAAAACGTAGGTAACTTTTCCTCCTATCAATCACTGGCACTTTTTACAGGGGAACTGATGATCCTTAAAACATTTATTATCTTAACGTCCATATCTGGCAAGGGTATATGCTGTCTACATTTTAAAGGTAAAACATGGCTACACATTCATAAAACTGCTTAGGTAGATAACCCCAAGTTTATCTATAGCATTTAGATAACCTTTGAAGGCTTGGGTTTGTGTGACTTGGCCAAGTTAAAATAGAAGATCTGTGAGATAGTGGAAATCCAAATTTGAGCCTCTGGCCAACACCGAGCAATGGACTTTGGGCATCCTTGCACTGCAGACCTCCTACAGCCATCCGGTAACAGATGTCTCTGAGACTCACTAAGAAATACTTGTTTTTCACACTTTGCTCTGAAGTATTTATTTAGTAAACAATGTGAATATAGCCAGAATTTCTTACCATAGTTGTGATTTTTAATCCCATCTGTAAAAGAAGCTGTGTTGGTATGGGCTTAGAAGCAAGAAGGAATCTAAGAAAATATAACTATTTCAAACCATGGCTGCAGCCTGGCATGCCAAAGGAAGGGTTAAAATAGTTCTTGACTGACAGACACAGAGGCTAAGTATGTAACACAGTGAGGAAGAACCTAGTCACTCAGTGCCTTTTAGCAGTAGTAACAGGCAACAAAATCTTGATCTATACCATTCGGTGTTCATCCCTGAGCTGTGGAGTGTGCAACACCTAAGATTAATACCAAAAAAAGAGATAAGCTCTGACAGGTTAAAACAATTGATATAAGAATTAGTAGGAAATTGTACCAAACAGTTGCAGGATGAAGTTTGTAAGTAGTCCCTTTCTACAAAGGTAACCCCTCAGGTCTATATACTGCCTACCAGACTGAATTGTTGAAACAAACATAATTTGGTTCATGCATCTGAAAGTGAGAATGAATGAAAACCACCCCAAAAAATCAGAATATTATGAATGTCTCTTTTTAGAGTCTGAGATGGAGTACATGTCTATTTTTGTTAAAATTACTTATAAAGCAGTATCTTTTTCTGCATTGAAACGGTGCTAGCAGCGCAGCTTCCACAGAAGGTACCGTGAGCGACCATTTCCTCCTCAGATACACTTCCTGGATTGGCATGGCAAGTACGATATCATTTGATTTTGATACATCTAGAATAAAATTCTCTTTAGCAATATTTCAAATGAAACATTGGCACCACTGATAGGAAATAGATACGATTATTACAAAACCAAACCAAACCAAACAAAAAACTCACATAACTTTAAAGAAAATATGAAGCGAGGAAAAGCTAGATTTCACGCACTGGTGGACAGAACAATAATAAGCTGCTTCAGAGAGAAGACCGAATTAATGAGAAAACCAGCTCTAAAAATTGCATTTACTTTGTCTGGAGGTGATTTCTGCAGATAATATTTAGCCCCCAGTTCAGCAGAAATTGTGAAAGCACACAGCTCACTTCCCTGTTGTGCGTGGTTGTGTTAACTGTTGTGGATGTTATGGATGTGTTTTGTATTCCAGAATGAAGTCCCACATGGGACATTTGTGCACTGTTCCCTGATACGGTTCTCATGTATGCACATGGAAGAATGTAACATTAAAAGCTGGGTAAAACTATTGCTGCCTAAATAGGTAGGACATTTTTCTATTTGTCGTAGATTTGCATTTCACATAGAACTGGTGGAGTTCAGTGGCAGTGGCAGAGGTGACCTTATTGGATATCCAATGGTAGTGGTATGGCAAAGTAAAGTGAGAGGACTTTAATCTGCAACTTTAATCTACACTAAAAATACAGAAAATTCGTAAGACACCACCACATTTATACTGTAAGTTTTATTTGTTGTATAGTCTTTCACCATTTCTCCCCAGCTGTGCAGTTACCAGCAGTGTTTTCCTTCTCAACAGCTACCCATGTCCTTCTCGCACATCCATGAATTTCAACAGGCAAATAGTACATTGTGTTTCCAACTAATAAACGTCCCTGACCGTTCTTCATACTTCATACACATTTGACACTGAAAAGTCGCTATTTGCATACCAAAGAGTTGTCATGAGTGGCATGGTCCTATCTTAAGGCTTGTAGGATACATTTGTCTCTTCCCTTTTGACCTCACTAATACCTTCTTCCTTCTGAATCTGGTGGGCTAGAATGTGCTCATTTTGTCATTGTGTTATTCATTCAGATCCTCGCTGACAGATATCCAAAGCAGTTTAACAAGCATCACTATTTAGTGAGGACAAATAGTTTCCACCTCTTTCCCATCTGTCCAGTCATTTTGTCTGGAAATTTTCTCCCTTTACCACTTGTTCTTTACCATTGCATTTTGCTGGATGCTTGGCTCTTAGGAAAACTGCATGAAAATAACAAGCGCAACAAGCTGGGATCGGCTGCTGCATTACGGAAAACAATGCACAGCAGAGTTCCGCGTGCTGTACCGGCATTTTGTCTGACCTTAGATCCAACTGAAGATCTTGTGCTTTAGTCTTAAAGCTTCTGGAAGATATTTCAAAGATATATACAGCTGCTGCTGCAGCTGTGATAAACACTGACAAGGACCTTGTCTGTAAGAACTACTATGAAAGATGGAGAGGCAAAGTCCGTCTATGGACTATGCTAAAAAAAACTATGCTTAAAGTATTGCAGGATTTTAAAGTCAGAATTTCTTCACGACATAATGGTTTTTATTCCCAAGTTATTTCTCACTGAAAACATTGAGACTGATCCTGAGATATTACCCAAAATATAGGGAAGGCTTAGGCTCATATGCTGACCTGTGCTTTTTAATATTGTCTTTGTGAAATTTAAATACTAAGAATATCTAAAGCTATTAGATTCCTACAAAGATAGGTATTTTTACATGCAAAAATCTCTTTTCTAGTTCTGGGAAAATTACCATGTCTGGTTATATTTACCTATTCTAAATATTGGATATACTAGAACCAGTTCGTTTTCTGAAGTGGGAAGTAATACTCCTTGTCTGTTCTGATCCATGGAAACTGATATTACTGCTCATTGTACATAACGCATCTATGAAGTGTTACATCCTCTGCACATAGGAGTTTAAGCTTCATCTTGGCTTTTGGGACCTCTGTTAAGATATTTCCCATGCTATATTTTGAAAATCTGTATTTTTCTCAATTTCTCTCATATATCCCTGTGCCTACCTGAGAGTTGTGCACTGAGACTAAATTCCTCCTGATACAGAAGAGATAAAGAAGAAGCAAACAAAACAATCTCACATAATGAGACAACCTACAAGAGTAAACAGCCCAAACTGGAAAACAGAAGAAATGTTCCAGCTAGAGCCCAAAAAAAAAAAAAAAAAAAAAAAAAAAAAAAAAAAAAAAAAAAAAAAAGAAACAAAAAAGAAACAAAAAAGAAACAAAAATTGTGGTTAGAAAAGGGAAAGGTCGCACTGCACCTTGTGTTCACTTCCATAATATAGCTGAGGAAATTCATTATCTCAGAGGCAGCAGTACCTGCTTGCAGCTTTTCTCCTCTTTGAAACAGAGGAGCCAGAATCCTTGCTACTCAGCAGGTCGGGGTTTGTGGTGGCTCTGTGTTGCCACAGGCTCAGACCATTGCAATATGTTAGCAGATCCAGTCCTCTGTGTCTCTTCTGTGTTAGAAGGAAGCTGGCATAAACACACCTGTACTGAGTTATCCGGGTACCACTGAAGTGAGAAGCAGTTGTTTGGGTATTGATTGGATTTTGTTGGCACTGCTGTACTGAGCTATCTGTACAACTTCTGCTTTTATAGGGAATAATGAATATTAAAAGTAACAATAAGCTCTACACATGTACACATCACAGATATTAAAATAATGCTGGTAAACAAAAAACTACAGCATTTAGATTTTAAAAGATTATATGAATTTCAGACAGATTACATTTGCAGAAGTGAAACTTGCTTCTGATTTGGAGCCTGGGTGCTGTTCACTGCCTGCACTGCTGCTGCAGCACGCCCTGCTGCACACACTCGCTGTGTGGCCCATTCCTTGTCTCTTCTCCCGTCCTGTCCCGTCCTGTCCATCCCATCCCATCCCTCGTGTGTGCAGGTCAGGTGCACAGATCACTGCTACATGCAGAAACAAGGGCTGGATAAGGTCCTGGCAGGTGGAATGAGGTATTTTTTATTTTTTATTTTTTCTCCTGTGTTGGAAGGTTGGTGTCTCAGATTCATATCTGCTTTTAGGTTTTGTTAGGGAATTATCTTTGCATCCCATATTTTACCTACATTATGATATCCTACATTGCTCTCTATCTTTCCTTCAAGCCATCATTTAATGCAAGTCTTTCTCTTGCTACTGTGTTTTTCTTTAATCGTAACATTAAAACTTGATTTTTATGTGATATTATTCATTATTCAATGCTTTTACATAATGATGAGATAGGAAACATATTTCAAGAGAGGTTGGGATGCTGAGCTCTAACAATTACTCATATAATAAACCTAGGGCTGGGTGGGATGGTGGAGGGCTTGAGAGCTTAAACTGTACAGCCCAGGGAGGCTGAAGTCAGCTGTTGGGGTCTTCCTGCCCACTAGATCTGAGGGACTGCAGTGGATTTAATTATGAAATTCTCACTTCTTATTGCAGGGAAATGGATCCCTGTTGCTAATTCTACAGGAGCCAAAACACCTACAGAACGCAGTGGAAATTTCCTGCCTTTGAGAACTGGGGCAGAAAAATTCTTATGCTCTGAGTCGATGCAAAAGTTAAGTTTGACACAGAAAACGTACACAAGTTAGAAATGGAAATGAAGGTCCTTAGCCATGAAATAGTGTCGGGAGCTCTAACAAACCCAGAAATAGATATCTTTATTTTTATATCACTAAGTAACTCATGCCTCATGTTCCTTTTGATAATTGTCGAGGACTTCTGTAACTCTTGGTTCCTCTGACAGAAAAAAGTTGAAGACCAGATGGGACTGATGGATGCCATCCTCCGACTTGCACAGGATGGTTTAGCAATAGGAGCTGAGTAATGACAGCCCATGAGCAGGTGGTTTATGTCAGGTGGAAATCAGCAATTCCATAATACCCAACTTTACTGGACAGCACTTTAAAATCAATCCATTTACACTCTTGATTTTTTGTTTTTAATTTGAAAGTGAAGAACGGTAATATGAAAAGATGGCAGGACAGACCACTGAATTTCATACAGCTACATTTAATAGCTGAGCAAGAGGTGCTTTGAGTCACCATTCTGATTACTGCTGTCAACTCTATTCCCTGAGTGTGGGATACAGCAGGTTCAGTCCTGCCCCGAGTCCTGGTGCCTCTACAGATCCTAAGCGGTCTCTTCCACCATCCAGCAGTTTACATTTCAGTCTCTCATGCAGGCCTGACCTGTGTTCTCCCCCCGTTGTGTACAGAATTTCAGCTCCGTTTTGCCACACTGACCTCTCCTTTACATCTACAAAACTCCCAGTTCTTTCCTATGTGAAGAAATCTTTAAAAATGGCACAAATGGAGCACAGCTAGGCATCGATGATGATAAAGATGTCTGGAAGAAACTCTGCCACAAGCACTGTCTTTTGGATAATAAATCATGTATTAATTAAAAAAAAAAAAAAAAAAAAAAGTAGAAAATATTTTATGACTCTGCTTAAATTTATCTGATTTCTGACATAAGGTGATTTCAGAATGAAGGAATTTGGATTCCATGTGAAGGAGGGAATGAAAGAGTTGCAGAAATGCAGCTTTAAGGCAATTTTTTTAATAAAGTGTTGAAACTCCCTTGTATTCACCAGGAGAGGGAGCCTGCCAAGTAGAGCCGAAGCTAACCTGTCTGACATCAGGTGTTCGAGGACTACAGCGTTAGAAATTCGGATTTCCATCCGTTTCAGTAGCTTTATTGCATGAAACAGGTAGCAAATTGTTTCTTTTTGAAGATCTGTAAGAATTTAGGTTGGCAAACTGATCAAAAAGGGTCTTTTTTTTTTTTTTTTTTTTTTTTTTTTTATAATTTTTTTTGGTAAAATAAAAAAAAAAATAAATTTTTTTTTTTTTTTTTTTTTTTTTTTTTAAATCCTATGTAGACCTGAGACAAGAGATAATGAAAAGGCAACTTGCTTTAATGCTATGGAGGCTTTAGAAGAGCAGGGCTCTCTCTGCCTGGAAGTGAGGGCATTCCCCTGGCACAGTGATGTTATGTGGGTTTGATCAAGTCTCCACTTTACAGGTTAAATGCTTTTCTAAGTAGAAATATGTCAGGCAGGACTAACGAACCTGTGATTGGTGTGTTCATAAATGTCAAATTGCTGTCATTAGAGAGCAGATGGGAGTGTTCAACACTTCTCATTATTTTGCTGGAAAGGTTTGCTTATTTCCGTTGCTGCTGGAGCAGCCCTGGTCCCAGTTGATGGATATGAATATGCTTCCTAGGAGGAATACCAGCGTCTGCCCACCCTGCTCCATACAATCAATCAGTTAAGTTTTCATTTGGAAATGTTCTTAGATTTCAAATTTCGCCAGTTTGGTGCTAGAGGAATTTATCCAAACCAATATGGAAAATGCAGAATACACTTGTAAAACCTTCACAGGCTTTTTGATATTTCCATATTTATAATTTAATAATATATATATATATATAAAATAGGACACAGCAGCATGACAGCATGTCTTGTGCTCATAATGTGCTCTCTCAAATTCTTAAATTGCTGATGGATTCATGTTACTAACTTCCAGAGAAATAAAATTTAAAAAAAGGGGGGGGGGGGGGCAGCACTTGTACCATAAATCATTAAGTTTGTAGAACTCTTCCTTTAAAGTTTCTTCTCTTTGAGCCTATGAGACAGATAGCTACTGTTGGGTTCAGATGCAGCCATAGCGAAACTTTGTTCTTATAATGCCACCAGCCTGAACACATTACTGCTATGGATTAAGCCTTATTATTTAGGCACTGAATAATGAGTGGAAGGGGTGTAAAATTTATGGTGAAAACAAAAATGCTGCAAAATCTTTCAAATGATGCAGCATATTTAACATTATCTGTTTGTGCTAATCATTTATTTGTGGTGTTTAATTAATAAAGGAAGTAGTGTCCTTGTGCCGTACAGCTGTATTTGTGTTGTGCTGTATAGCTATGCTTTGCGTTGTCTCATACTGTGTGTGTTAAGGGCACATGAGTGTCACACGAATGCCTGTGTTAGTAGAGGCTGGTTGTTAAATCTGTCAGCATCCAGGTAATTTTTTATATTACAATGGAGGAACTACAAACTAGATAGATCTAATTTTTAGCTTCCTTGGACAACTGCTATTTTAAGGAAAGTAATTTGTTTGGAGGCAGAACAAAAAGCATTGGACGTTAATATAGGGAACTGAAAATGAGGAGGTATGAAGGTCAGCACGTACAGCTTGACATTATGCTTCAAATGGCTATTGAAGGGGAGGAGGGCTGTTCCCCTTCGGGTCTAGTGATTGCGTGGTCACTTGGTGAGGTGGATCACTTAGTTGTTGCTAACAAAACACAACCTAGAAAAGAGTGATTTCCGTCAGATCAATGACATGACCTCACTGACCGAACACCAACTGCCCACTTGTGAGACCGGTGCAAGGAAGGAAATGGGAAGCTGCATGCATATGCCCATGGGAGCACTGGGGGATGCAAAGGGACAGCCCTTTTGGCAACTGGCTGGCAACATGAAGCTATGCCTGCAGTGGATGAATTCTCAGAGGAAAGGAAGCTGTGGGATTTGGGTTCTTTGAATTCAAATGAGGTAGGAAAAAATGGTTGGAGAAGAGAGAGAAAATACAGTGATGCTGTGTTTTGTTTTTTGAAGAATCCTTATACAGAACAGGAGGTGAAAATTTTTCTAGAAGATAAGACTTGAGTGGAAGAAGTGGTTGTAGCCCCTGTGTTTGCTCTGCCTAGCTGACTGATACATTTCCAATCACATAATGAAGCTGCAACTGCCTGGTATCTGCATCTAGAGCACAAGCGTATTTGGTCTAAACCCAAAGAATTCTCATGAGTATTGAGAAAACTGACGTTACGAAACATGTGTATTTCTGGTGCTTTTTCTGGTATGTGCATACCCTTCTTTAATGAAGATGGGATCAGCTGTTGACCTCATAAAAGAAAAGTCTGTTTCAACTATTTCATGTCTCAAAAATGTGAATACAAAGAATGTGGGACTGGTAGGTGTAAGCCTCAGGACTGGGAGTGCCTGTGTCCTCCTTGAGGCTAGCCTATGAGGTCTTTTTTCTGTGACAGTGTAACTGAAAAAAAGCTTATGCCAAGAAAACATTAGAGAGGATAGCAAGAGAAACTAATTTGTAGTCAATCCAATCCAAATCAAGCTAACAATCTAAGAATCCACCTCGTAAGTGTTGTAACATGAGAATTTTGCAGGGCCAGCAGGAGGGAGCTTAATCAGTCTTGTGACCATATCCTATACCTTATCAAACCTTTGATAAGCACACACAGGGGGATAGTTAGGGGAAGGACCGATCTCACCTTAGCACTGTTTTTCTAATAATTTTTCTTTGCTAGTCATCTGACTGTGGCATCAATAGGATACTGCTAGGTCAATCTGTATTTCCTCCGTTCCCTCCTCCTGGGGTCAATTCATCTACAAACACAGGGACAAGGATATACCAGGTACAAAGAAAGGAATATCTTTGCAGGTTTTTAGTTGCCCATCTTGTATCTGCTGTGCAAGGATATGAAAAAACATCCCAAGGTTATTCAGAGAGGATTTTACCACCTTATTTTGTAGATCCAAAGTACTCAGAAGTTCAGATACTTAAAGCAAGTTTATGACATGCTCTTGGTTAAGTCTCAGTGACTTTTCCCTGTGTCCATCTTTGACTTGAGTCATATCTTACAGCAAACAAATCATGTCAGTGTCGAAAATTTTAGGCAGAGATTGCATTTGAATAGATGGGGGGGGGAACTAGACAGTGCTGAGGCTGATGCAGCATTGAAAGGTGCATCATGGAGACAAAGGAGATATTTGTTCCTGAATGGACTTGAATGAAAAAGCAAAAATAATGTGTTTTGGATGGGACCAGAATAGTAACTGATACCCACCTCCTACTTGCCTGTGGCAGGGGCTTTATGCTGGGATGAACAGATCCTACACTAACTCTAGCTCTGTACACTGGTTGCTCAGGATTAGTTTATTTAGCATTCATGGGCCCCACTGCACTGCTCTGAGGTTCAAGAATCAGGGATTTCATACCTTTCCTGTCAAAACAGATATCTTCCTTTTCCTTTATTGTGGCATATATCATCACCACCTCTGGCCTGAGTCTTTTGATGTCTGTTTGACAGCGGGTAAATTCTATTCCTAAAGAGTATTCTCTTGTATTTTCATTGTATACAATAATTGAAAGTTAAGGTTTCCTTTGAAATTAAAAATTAGTTGTATTCTACAGTTGGCATTGTATGCATGTTGATTTCTACTCTTGTCAAGCATTAGAGAAGAGATCTGTATTTTACCTGTTTTATATGGTATCTCACTACATCTATTTAAGGACAAAGGAAAAAAAAAAAAAGCAGAAGTTGCTTGTAACTTTTTAAGGGCTATTGCTCATCTTCTGAGCACAATGTTAATCATTATTTTATACACATCAATTACAACCATCGTATATGTAACCGAGGCAAGGCATCTTGAAAAACTTTGCAGAAAACATGGATTTTTTGTTTTGTTTTGTTAGGGTAATTCTGATGCATGCTTAAAAATATAAGTAATGAAAAACTGAAAGAAAATATAGAAAGAAGGGGAAGAAGGGGAGCTGGGCCTTATTAAGGTATGATATCTCTGATCGCCTTTAGTACATGTGGGAATGTAGGTGAATTAATCATGTCAACGTTAGACTTAATTCATTCTCTTGGCTCCACTTTTTGTTTTCTAATCTTTTCTCCAATGATCGTGGGCTAGGATACTACCATTAAATATCCACGTAAGCTTTGAGTTGATCATTGGTTCAATTTGACTTTTTAAGTATATTAAAGGCCAATTAATAATGAATGGGCTGATGTCAAGAAGTAACTCTAGTTTTTCAGTCTGTTAAAAATCTCTCTCCCCGTCAGTTATCCAGCTGTATGCTTAATGCTTCAAGCTGACAATGACAGGAATTGTAATATCTCGAACTCTGCCATCATTATACCATTCAAAACCTGACTTAAATGGTGCTACTGTATTTCTTGCTGAGTTAGGTCCTTTTGAAAGAGCTCGGGTAGTGTTCTTTTGAATGCCAAATCAATATCAATAACCTGTTGAGCTCTAGAGCTCATGCAGGCTAAATCCATTTTAGTCTTGGTGACTTGTTCTTAACAAACTGTAGTTCATAAAAAAATCCTGGCTTGAGCTTGTAGAATTTTTCCCAAATAGAGACCACTCATTATATGGTTTATAGTCGTTAGACTTCCCCATGTAGCTCTGGATATCGCAGTGCCTACAGAAAGCGATTGCATGTTATGTTTAGCAGAGGAAGAGGTGGTGGTTGTTTCTCTGAAGTCACTTTAATACAGAACACTTCCTACAGCAAAGTCATATTTCTGTTGCTGAGAAAACGGCTTTGTCTAGGTGTATGTCATAACATTTGTTATGTATAGTGTCAGTGAAATATGCTGGAAGAAAGGCAACAAGATATACTGAAGGAAAAAAATGAAGTAAATGGGACCCTGTTGTTCATTAGAAAAGATTTTGGATTATAAAACTTCACCACAATAATGATGATTGTATAAAGATAAATTGCAACAAAGCATATTTGAGTGATCTTACAAATATTTTCATGGTCTTTCTGAAGTTTCTAGAATGTCAGCAGGCAAATATTTGTGGTGAATATAGTGGTGAATGCAGCACTGCATGAGACCCTTCATGTTGGTCATGACATGCTGCACACATCTGGCCTGTAGAGAGATTCACCACACTCACTGTTCTTCACATCTTTATACAATTCTTCCAAGGGAACAAAGCTACCAGTCTTTGACCTTTACAATGCTGAACTTTCCGGTACACCAACGTTCATTGAGAGCATTAAGCTCTTACACATCTCCATAGGAACAAGCCCTTACAAGCAGTACATGTACATCCAGGTGCTATTGTTAAAGGCAGAGCATACTAATATCATGGTTAGGTAGCAATCAGTCCTGCTAAGGTGCAGGGCTCTACAATGAACAACCATGGTTAAGCTCTGCCTATGTTCAGCTTGAAACCACTGTCTGCTTGGTATAATGTCTTCCGCAGTGGCCCACTACATATATTGATAATAAAATATGGAGGATGACAAAGATAATACATTCACAAAAGCAAAAATGATCTAAGTAATGCAGAAGCACAGAGTTTGAACTCTGTGACATGTGGAAGTGTTCAGATTTTGAATGAAAGAGAAATCAAGGTTTCAGGGGTAAACAGACATGGAATAATGTACAACACAGTTTCATCGAATAGCAGTTGTATCAGGCTAATTTATTATCTTTCTTGATAAGCTGACTTCTTAGACAAGGGTAATGCAATGAACCTAATCTGTCTAAATTTAAGCAAAGTAGTTGATATAGTTCCCCAAGGGAAATTATTATTAAGAAAGGAGAACACGAGGATTAATTTGAAGGGTGGATAAAGAGCTTGCTGTACTAGCAGCTTCAGTGAATTACACTGAAGGGAAAGTTACCAGACTGAAGAAAAGTTACTAACGCTGTTTCCCAAGGTTGGGTCTGGGGAACAGTCCTGTCTAACATTTCAATTAGTGGCCTTGTTACAAGAGCGAGGTAGGTGCAATTATAAAATCTGTGGCTGATGCAAAGTCTGAAAGTATTACCCCTTTTGGAGGAAGACTGGGTCATAATTTAGGAAGGATTAGATGAATTTAGGATAAAAAATCTTTCTGAATTATGACCCAGTCTTCCTCCAGTCCTGGCAGTAATTTCTCATTTTGTCATCCACAAATTTTATATGACCTTGTAGACTTGACTAATGAAAATGAGATGGAGTTTAATTGTACAATGTCAAACACTTAGACAGTAATTACAATAACTTTTGCTGTGAGAGGGAACCTTATCATTTGAAGTGAGCTATTTAAGTGGTTGTGATATATTGGAGACAGATTATGAGAGTATCTGTCTGCTTTTGTGTATGATGCTAAGGTCCTACAACTGGTGATCTTCCTTCTAATCCTATAGATTGCCACAAGTGAGAAATAATCAAGTAAAAATGGACTAAAAAGCCTATTCTGGGAAGGTGATGATTACAGAAATGAAAACTGGCTACTTTAGCAGGACTGTAACTGGAGAAGGTCAGTTCAAAGAGGACCTTGTTCTGAATATTCTAATCCTGACAGTGGGACTGAAAGCAGTGCAAGCTTATCACAAATACTTTTGGTTTTGGAGGGGCTTTTTTGAAAAGCACAAGTAAGCTACAGCTCATTTAAGCTGTTAGCAACCTCATAATGACGGTTTTCAGCATCAGACTGAATGTTTGGATTTTTTTTTTTTTTAATTTTTTATTTTTTTTTACAATGAGGGTAGTCAGACACCAGGACAGGCTTCCCAGAGAGGTGCCCCGGGCCTGTTGGTGTTGATGAGGCGGTGGGATGGTGCCCGCACTGACAATCCTGAAGACTAGAAAAAAAAAGTTCATGTTTTTTCAAAGAAAATCCATATTAACAACAGGTTGTCATAGTTGCTGACCTCAGTGGGTGACCTGTTTTCACTCAGGGAAAAATGCAGCTTTTGAGAAACAAAATTTCATTTCAGTAACGATTTTGTGGTATTATTTCTATCAGATTTTCTTAAACAAGTGCCAGTGTGAAGGTTACATTACATTATTAAAACAACAACAACAACAACAACAACAAAACCAACCACCATATATTGCCAGGAATTAATGTTAGCAAATGCATCACACTTTCCCTTTCAGACTTATGGTAAGACATGGTGTTTGGGTGAGGGCAATATAATAATGCATAATAAAATTGCAGTAAGTTTGTCAGTAAATGGTCTGCCTAACAAACACTAAGGAATTAAATAATGCCACAACTACCCTAAGTGAAACCTGAGAGTATATAAACTGAGATGTTTCTAAAAATGATAATTTGATCAAATCTCTACAGTTTTCCATGGGACTAGGCTGTCTTGATGCCAGAACTACTGACTTGCTGAATTTCAGTTCCCTGCTCCAAATAATGGAATTGCTTGGGATCCTCCACATGAATTATTAAAGGCAAATAAAAATTCTGTAAATTTTCCTGAACATGTTCAAAGAAATGGCAAGACCATGTTTTATTTGACCTTTAAGTTTTAAGAGCTTTACATTTGAGGAAAATTTCAGATACGGAAAACTTCACTCTACATGCTTAACCTTTCAGAGTGTACTGGTAGGCCCAATATGATGATGAAAATGACAAAGTAATCTCTGACAAAGTTATCTCAAACATCTGTAATGATATAGCAGAGACCATTACCACTGCTAGCAATGTATTGGGCACTACTATAAATGCTAACTGCTTATATAAAAGTTTTTATAAGGTTTGAATTAGACCATTACCTGAATATACATATTAAGAAGTAGGCATTGGACAAGGTGTACTGCATTTCTGCATCATAATTTTTATCTGTTGTGTATTCATGTATTATATTAGCAAATTTAATGCTTCTCAAAGCTTTTTGAGATATTTAGTCAGGTTGTAGTCTGGTAAATCAGTCACACAGGTTAATCCACTGACCTGAACAGAACTGTATCAGTGAGTAACTGCTTGTCAGGGTCAATAATGTAATCACAATATAGTTCATATAATACAAGGATTTTGATATTGCTAGGGTAGTTAATTAAGATTAGAAATGTGAATTTTAAAAGAGAGCATTACTGGAACTGTGAAAGTAGTAGAGTACATTTTGGATTTGTGTTTAGTCTCTTTCACCAGAAGAACAGCATAGGAGATGGATACCTTCTAGAAAGTGTTATGGAATACTGCTGATGTTGAACGATTGTGTTGGACAACAGCCAAGGAATTTCTGAGACTTTGAGAAGCTGAAATGTAACTCTTATACACTAGGACTAAATGCCCTTTTCCCTTTCAGATATTCCAGCCAGAAGGGGACCTGATTTGTAAGGTAAGATTGCCTCAAAGAAAGTTTCACTCTAAAAAGAAACCCCCCTGCTTGCTTTGCTAGGGTTGCCATTTCCTGCTGCAGGCACTGAAAGAGTCTCAGCACTAGGGACAAATCTTAGGCTCAGTAACTGTCAAGTAACTCTTTGTGCAAGTGCCAAAATATTTTTTTCCCATCTACTCTGAAGAGACAGCAGTAGAAGTATCAAAACTGCTCAGTCTATTTTATGCCTGGCAAGGGAAATTTGTAGGCCGTTTCCCAGTATTCATCTATCTCTAAACGCTCAATTTGTTTAGAGTATAGGATTTACAAAGTGGCACATCATACATGCCCAAGAATAATTAATTGCATTTTGATTTCCTGTTGTGCTTCATGCATTAAAACTGTTCATAGTTTGGGTATGAAAGGTCTATTACTCTATTTTTATTTTTTAACCTATTATTCTATGTTCCTATATTATACTTCTATACGCTGTTTCTGTGTTTCTCTAGGAAGTAAAATAAAAATACTGTGTTATTGGATTAGTATATCAAAATACATGTTTGGGAACATTTAAGAATAGATACTATTTATTTTCTCAGACTTTTATGTTTTAATTCCTTCTGGATCATAAATAATAGCAATACACAGATCAGTGTGATCAGAGTTTGAGGCTAAAATGAATCCAACCTCCTTTATCTTTTGAGTGTTATTAATGTAATCTAATATGATACTGAGGTGGAAAAGGTATTCTATAGGAAAGAGGATCTGTATTGGGAATGTGAAGATAAGTGCATGATCTACTGACATAGCTCTCTGATTTTTCAGATTATCACAGATAATGCCAAATTAAAAACTTGACATTAACAATTTATGCTATGAAAATTTTTCTTCCAGTAAATACTTCCTACCTTATGTTTTTTAGTCACTGGCTATGCTGGCCTCATTTCTGCATAGAACTCAGGGTTTTCTTGGTGCTGAATGCCTCCACCCGTTATGAGTTTGTCCACCACGCAGCCATCCTCGTAGGCTCTCCATATGCAACACATCCTTCTTGTCTCAAGTTGAAGTGTTTTGAAACAAGGCAGAGTTCAAAGAGTGTACGGCCGTAATGGCTTCTCATATTGAAGCATTCATATACCTACAGAGCATTAGAACAAACAGTAATGAATGCTGGAGAAAAATATTTTCATAACCAGTCTCAGTTCTGAATATGAAAATAGAATATTTCCTTTCTCATAATTAAATTGAAGCTCCTCACTGCATATTTCAGATCTGACTATCAGCAATGAAATGCTTAATGCTTTCTCACATATAAAAGTTGCAAAGCTTTTAAACTTGCCTTTCTGGAAAGATGGTTAGTAGTTGCAGCCAGTGTTTCAAACTGCCCATGCAGTATGCTTTACATTGCTAGGCTTAGAGCCAAAGTGAGAACTTTCACGGTAGAAATTTTGGAAGAAATAATTGAAGGATTTCAAGGTGCACTGTTTTGCACCTGGAGGTGATGGTTCATTATGATCTCAGTAAAAAAGGGACTCGGAATCTGTAAACTATCACTTAGAATGCCATATATATACCACATATATGTATATACAAGGATATCATAGTCTTAAATCCCTTCACACATGGTAAAGCTGTGTGGCATCAGATGGGCTTCCAAGCAATACACCATGCAGATCCCATCCATGGAAAGGTTGCCAATCAGTTTGTCCTCTGAGCTCTTACAGGATTTTCTTAAAAGACAATGATTATATTAATCATTTCTACTGTCAAACAAAATGGAAGCTCACATAAGAATTTTTTCCTGCACTTGTAGATACAGGTAAGCACCAGGACATTCTTGTCATCTTCCTAAATTTAATCACATTTTGTAACTGGGGTTAGTCAAGTCAGTTAATCACGTGTGTTGAAGTAGAGGAGAACTGGCCAATCTAACTAAATACCAGAGCCAAATATTGGTGTGTTAGGAGGGGACAACAACAAAACCAAGCATTTTTCTCCTGAACTTTAGCAGCTACTGTTGCTAAGTTAGGAATAGGAACTGTGGACTGTGTCGGGTTTAATCTTTTCAATATAAAAATATAAATTTTCATAGTTATATATTATTTTAAGTCAGTTGAGCTATTGATTTATTTTAAATTGATCTTTTGGGAGTTTTGGAATCTAGGGCTTCACCTTACAAACAATGAATTACCTCTTCAAGTTCTTTTTCTCTTTAGTTATGCATGTGAAGGAACACACAATTCAAATAATATGAAATACTGGAGACACCGTGGAGACTTACTGGAGACATGAGCATCATAAAGTATATGTCTTCAAGCTGATTCTAAAACATCTAAAATCACACATATGAGTGGTGACTTCAAAACAAAACTATGTATAAAACTAATATATGTGACATTTTCTTCCCTGGTTATTATTCCAAAATTATAGCTCTTTGCTAACTCAGTTTGATCCACTAAATCCTTCTGTAAAGACACCAAAGAAAAATTTGCAGTATCCAGTAGATAAAGATGGTTGCCTTGCATAATATAAAGAAATATAATTTCTCTGTGTAACTGCATAAGCACATGTGCCTGAGAACTAGAGTTAGATAAGGCATCAGATTGTTCCTGGTATTACTGTCACAGCTCCTCTCAAGTCAACATATTTTTCAGGAGGGAATTAGAAGCACTCTGGAGCTCTAATGGATATGAGCAGCTTCGTACTTTCAGAAATACCCATTCATATTTGGATGTTTTCACACATAGAATTGCTTTGGTGTAACCTGCAATGCCTTGGTAATATTTGTGTTCATCATATGGAAGACAACATAGTTGTCAGTTTTTGAATGGGATACAGCAGAGTAGCCATGTCTCCCCTGCAAAGTGTGAGGCATATGTACTGAAGTTTCCACATATAGATATGGAAACATACAGTGTTTTGTTCCAATTCAGTGATATCGGTCTCAGTTTTCTGAGAGCAAAGGTACTAGTATTTAAAGAGAAATAATTCTTGTCATTAGAAGCAGAAAAAGTTTACTGAACTAATTTTCAGATGTGTATCTCAATAGAAGCATAAAATTGCAACAGTATTTTGTCTGTAGAGTTTTATATATTTTAGAATTGCTTATTTTAACAATTGATGGGAAAGTTCATTCTACAAAAATGCTACCAAATTGGCTGACCGCTGTGAGAGCAGCTGAAAAATAAGGAATTAAGAGGTCTGTGTCCTAGTTCTGTCTTCTGCAGACTCAGAGTGGTACTGGGCAGTCACCTCACTTCCTCTATCTGCAAAACGTGGTCATTTTTGTCTTTGTAAATCTTGGGGATATGTGCCCTTTGAAAGTACAAGCTATTTTTAGTGGTGTTTTAAAAGACATCGGCATTCACTCCTAGGTTTTATTTCCATATTAATTAAAATAAAATGATATCTCAAGGTATAAGTAAGCAATTCCTCAGCAAGATAAGGACACACATTTTAACTCTGTTTAGTTTATTAATTTGCATTCCATGGTAAATGCCAGATTAAGTCTGGAAGCTGGAGGCTCTTATAGTTCTGTAAAGAATGTCAGAGGTAGCATCTAGCATCAGCTAGTTTGCTTAGGTCTCAAAATAAAAGAGCTGCAATAAGATATAGAAAGAGATTGTTTCCACAGCTTGTAAATGGCTGACTTGCTGAATGTGCCTGGCAATCCAGGCATTAACTATGACAATTACTTCTGTAATATTTACATCTGTTTTGAACTCTGCTCACACAAGCTTGGATCACATTGACCATCGAATAGCAGTCAAATAGGAATGAACCAAGAGGTCTTTGAGGCCCCTTCCAATTCTACGATTGGACAAAAGCAGATCTGTTCCATAAAAACCAAACATTTACAAATATCTCTCCCTTCAGAGCTGAAAGCCTTGAACTTCATCTTTTATGCAGCAAGAGCTTGAAAGCTTGCACCCTCTCATGGAAAACATCTTTCAGCACTAATAACATAATAAGTAAGTACAAACTGGGCAATGATCACACATAAACCAGAATAGATAGCACCCTGGGAATATGATCTTTAACAGGTTGTTAAAGGTGAGGCTGTTTACTGGTTTCTGAAGAAATGCTGTTTTGGAAGTGACAGCTGCAGCCCCTGCAGGGGATACTGCTAGCTTCATATTCTAATGTTGGCTTTGTGGTACTTAAAGAGGATTAGGTAAAAAGGAATAATCCCTAAACAATCCCTAAACAGGCAAAAATATGTTGTTTTTTTTTTTTTTTGTTTTGTTTTGTTTGTTTGTTTGTTTGTTTTTAATGAAATGCAAGGGGGAGCAGTGTTACAGTTTGGACAGCACTGGATTCAATTCCTCTCTGTGTTTGCTTTTAGTTAGTTTTTTCCTTTCAAATGCAGTGCCAAGTGTATTTTATTATTTAAAATGATCTTTAGAATATTGTTCCTTGTATTTTTACAGAGCTGTTTGGCTGTATTTTCTCTCTCATTTATCAAAATTTTGCAAAGCTGCAACCATAGGTATGCTATACACATTGCAGTCAGTTTGAAAAGTGGGCTTGGTGTGATTTTTCCAGCAATATTTCACCTCTACTTCAAAAGCGTAGCTAAACTGGCTGAAAGGAAATTGAAAGGAAAAAAATCAGTTAACTCGAAGCATTTTTTCCTGACAGATTAAATTTCGTTGACATTATATTCTTAGGTGAGGAGAACCTACAGTGGAGAATTCAAAAAACCCTAAGGGATGACCTGCTTCATTTCTAAAGCTACTCTATTTAAAATGATTAAACAACTACCCAAGTGCTATTGGCTGCAACATTAAATCTCCCAGATTATTCTCATAGACTATTTCATCTCTTCTCATCTTGTTTAATAGTTAGTGTGAAGCTTTACTGGTCTTTTAACAACATAAATATTTGAGTTGCTGTGATGAGAACATGGTGTTCCTGCTGCCAAAATATGTCACGTATGTTTGGCCACGTTGATTATGTATCAGTCCTTCTATCCTGTGTCTGTAAATACCTGTTTGACTGTTTGACTCCAAAGGGGTGTCAAATCACTTGACAAAGGGTGAAAAATAATTTGTTCACCTCATGGCCTTCACAACTGAAGTCTGCTTTAGAGAGGCAGCATTTTTTTGGAAATAGATAGGGAACACATTACAGATTTTAGGCCAAAGGGAGAGAAATCATGGAAGTGGACAGACAGGGAAAAGATAGAGCACAGATGTCAGAAACTTCCCACCTGGAACAACCTGGCTAAGGTGTACAGTCACCTAATACACAAAGCGAGCGTAGCCTCCCTGATAGCACTGGTCTGTGAGGCGTGGATTCCTGAATTACAGGATGTGGTCACAACAATATCTCTGCCCTTGCCATCTAGGCTGGGTTTCTTGCCAAACTGCCTTGACAATGTAAATACTGAACAGGAGATTGAGGGTATCACATCCTAATGATCGTTGCTGTGATTTGAGCTCAGATTTTCCCAGCCTAAGTTCCAGCTACGTCCCTATGGATAGCTATTCTCATGGTCTGGTTCTGCGTCTTCACAGGTGCCTCATGACTAGGAAATAAAAGGCTCAAAGGTTTAAGCAGAATGTAGGATGAAATTTCTTAGTCTGCTCTGTTTGAATTCTGCACTTCGAAATGAAATGAAAGATGGAAAGGCGGTTCCTTCTGTTTCACGGTTATTATTGTGATTTGCAAAATAGGAGCACCTACTAGGAAAAGACTTTGTTATGCTAAACAACAAAATTATGTGAGTGAGTCTACCAGTAGGAAGAGCTAAACATTTCTAAGAGTAAACAGAGATAAGACAGTAAATAAGTTGCCCTGTATTATACTACATTAGTGATTAGGGCAAACACTGTACTCACATGGCTTGAGTTTCTGTTTTGTACACTAAACATGTAACTTGCCCATCCTATCAGGTCATTTTATCACGGAAAGGAGCTACCTCTTCTATGAAACATTGTAGTATGTAAACTGAGAATTAATTTCTTTATCACATGTTGATAGATCTAGTAAAAGGTTATATTTAAAGCTTTTGTCTTTTCCTTCATTTGATGCCCATTGAAAACAGCAAAATATTTTATTTTATTGCAATGGTAACATTTGCATTTCCACTATTATAACACCTACTGTCAGCATGCATTAGTTTGTGTTTGTGAAGTTTTGTAAATAGGAAATAAAATAATCAGTACTTACTGAAATTTGGCAAAGAAATTTTTCAGTCTTGAGTGATTTGAAACTAGTGCAATTAAAAAAAAAAAAAGAAAAAAAAAAAGAAAGAAAATACCACTAATCCAGATTTTCTCTAATAAAAGTAATAATAAAAAAAGATCTAGGCATACCAAGAAGCTTCTGATACCATTTTCCCATTAGGAAGAGTTGTTAATAAAGACCAGTTTCTAGTGGCCTTAGGAATTTTTCAACTGTCTGATTGCTGAATCTTCCTGCAACTAAAATGGTTCCACCAAGTTCGAACATTTTTTGATGCAGGTTGGGTTCAACGTCAGTCTTCAGAAGAGGAGAAAAAAATCTTGCTTTAATTCGAAGTCATATAAGTGAATTAATTTAAAGCATACCCTCAGTCACAATTATTGGTATGGCTAAAAATGTAGTTAGAGTGCTAGACATGAGGAGAATATGTTTTATGGTTACATTCCAAGCAGTAAGGCAGCCACCAGCATTTTTTAGCACTTGCATTCTACTATGGGACTTAATAGGGGACATACTACTAATGGGACTTCCTACATCCCTAGAACCATTGGTAAGAAGAGAATTTATGATCTCCTTGTGGTGTTTTCAGGCAGCCCAACTCTCAAGAGCTTTTGCTTCAAGTTGAAAAAGGTAACAACTAATATTTGCTTTTTTAACAGAAAGGTCATTTTTTTTTGTAGCTTTGTTCTTTCATAAGAATACCTGTCTTCTCTAAAAGTCATACTTTATATGTTTTGTAATTGTTGTTTTGTAGTTTTCAGACATGACACTTCTTAATTTTGAAGGTTTTTTTTTGTAGGCACAGCTCTTTCACTGCCATGTATATGGATTCCTAGTGTATAACATGGGGATAAATCTAAACATTGGAGAGTTTCCACTGCTAGTTAATTCAGTGCTTTTCATGAACTCTGATCTCATTCTTTTTTTAGTAATTGCTTCTCTTCTAAAGTAGACCTAAATCTTGGCTGTTGGGAAATTCACCACAATCGATACTCTGTTGGTCTTCCTGCCAGCAAGATTTAAATACACTTTTCAGTGGCATCTAATTTGTTCTTTGTGCCGAAGTCTAACTTTATGTGTAAGTCTTTCTCTGCCCTGCACCCAGATTGCTTAAATGCACTCCATGTGGTGCCCTGAATAAGTAAGTCCTGGAACATTGTATGGGAGGAGACTGATGTCTGTCCTATACTTTTTCAAGGGCAAACACAATACTCATAATTGCAGTGTAGGTGAAATGACTATGCTCATTCTGTGTGCCATGCTAAATTAATGGTAACATCACTAATCAATATCAGGCAAACAAGGCTGTGACAATTCTTCCTTGTGGGGTCAAAATTCTCATGCAGCAAAGTTTGATCAGATATGAAGGTTATTCAAGTTTGGCCTTAGTAAACTGTGGACACGTGACACTGAGCAACAGCATCTTAAAAACATGGATATGTAGGTGTGGGTTGTGTAGCAATTAGTGCTTTAGCTTGCTTTGTGTTCCACAACCTTACAATCTGTGCAGACATAACCAATGAGTTTGTGGGATTCAAAGGAACTTTTTTGTTCATTGAGTCTAACCTTGAGTGTGAGGAAAAGATTACGCCCAAAACAGCCCATCTGCATCATCTTCTGCCTTTCCTGTGAAACCTGGAATGTGTGTGCATGCTCAAAGATCTGTGAGGACTATAGGGCGGCCCATCAGGTATGTGGTTTGAGCATGTGGGGAAAGACTGTCTGAGAGAAGGAATGGCAAGATACCCCAGTCTTTTAGCCATCCCAACTGTATTTATTATTTTTTGCTTTAAAAAGACGATGCTCAGACTTTCTGCTTCCAGGAAGAGAGAAACTGAGAGCACATTGGGTTTTTGTTTGTTTGTTTTTGTAGCACTAGCTAGTGTACAATTCAGTTCAGTTTTGGCTAGGCCAACTAATTTGCTTAAGGCAATGTATTATTAAAGGAAACCCTCTACACTTCATTACAAAAAGCTTGTTTGGCTTTGAAAAGATAAAAATTATCAGAAAATAAAATATATAAATTATAATTTGTGAAAAGAGAGGAAAGCTAATTAAGAAAGCTTGTTGCCTAGCTGAATGAGGATTTTGGAAAGATTTGGCTGCAATGCTACCCCAGATTAAATTTGTAAATACCTGAAGAAAACAGGCTTTGATTGTCAAGAAATTTGAAGTGCCTTTTGGTAACTTTATTGACATTAGGCATTTATAATGTAAGGAAAAGTAGAAGGACCAAAGAAAGACATGGATGGTTAAAAATGAACTGGTGGGGAACAGGTCAATGAAAACCTTAGTATATGACACAAATTATTCTTACAGGCTATAGGTTAATAAAAAGACTGTTGACCAACTTTAAGCATCTATAACTAGTCAGATATTCACTGGGATTGAGTTTCATACTTTTGCATGTTTCTAGTGGCCAGTTTTGTCACCAACAGTCATGAGTGTCCAGCACTCCTGATAATCAATTCTTGTATTTCAAGACCTACAATTGGCTTAAACACCTTTTCTGTGTCACTTGGATTTGAGAATGCTGGCCAAAAATTTGTTGATCTTATGTTTTCATTAAAAAATAAATAAAAATGGTAGCATTTATTATATACTGTTCAACACAAAAACAATGCTCATTTTCACACATATCCTTTCACTTTTATTTTTAATATTGACTATATGTTGGATTTGAAACAAAGGTAAGTAGTGCCAACTCAAGAAACTCCTTTAGACACAGTGGTTTACATACATGGAATGACATCTTGGGGTGATGCAAGACAGGACTTCTTATGCTAGGGAAATTATAGCTTTTAAGTAGGGCACTTTAGTAAATTACTGACAACATTCATTTAGTTCTGAACTAGCACAGGGTGCCAAGTCTCTAGCACATGGAATGACAAATTTCCATTTGGGGGCCATCTCCCACCTGCAGTTAGTTTTTGAGGTTAAATAGACACTAGAGAAGCAATGGGAGAGGTTCAAATGTTTTTGAGCATGCAGACTGCAAATTCTAACCAACAGTCATGAGGACTTAACCTCATTGTCCTTTGATTTAAATTGGGGGAAAAAAAATAGAGTCAGCTGGGAGTATGTCCAGACTTGAATGTCCTCATTGTCAATTATGACATAGGATGTCTTGCAAGTTAGATATATCTTGACCTGTATTTCTCATTAGTTTGAAGAATTAATGGCTGTGGAAATGGTTCTTTCAAGTATTATAAGATACTGTTCTGGTGCTATTTCCTCTGCTTGTACAGATTTGTATGGACTTTGATGAGCAAAACTGATCTTAAGTATAACTGTGGTGACAGTCAGACATGAAGCTGGCTAGTGACTAAAGAAAAGGGGAGTGAAATAGTCAAGGAGGATAGTTATGGTACCTTAAATCTGTTTGCAAGGTTGGTATGAGTGTATTTTTTTTTTAACCTTTTGTGTGTGTGCAAATCATTATGTAGCAGCAGAGCTTATTGCAGGGTTTTTTATGTACTGGGGTCATGTCTACTTCATTAGGTCACTCATCAAGGGAGAAGCACAGTTTTGCATAAAATATTGAAGAAATATCTTAGCAGGAAGGATAGCTTTAAATGTGGGACTTGTAAATGAGTCAAGGATCCCTTATTACAGCCTCAAAGAGCATAGCTTAAGAATTACATCCTTAAGGCATAGTAGGTATGCCTAAGAACCCGTAAGAGGACAGGTCAAATGTTTGTGTAACACATTAGATTCTGTACAGTCAGTGGCTCTGTATAAAAGATTGTAATAACAAGAATACAGTAATTCTTCACTGACTCACTTTCCCAGCTTCTTGTATGTGGTGGTTTTACTCAGGTGGGCAGCTAAGATCCACCACAACTGCTCTCTCACTCCCCTTCCTGAAAGAGGAACAGGGAGAAAATACTATGAAAAGGGCTCAACGGTTGAGATAAGGACAGGGAGATCTCTTAACAATTATCGTGATGGGCAAAACAGACTCATAGTAGGGAGATTAGTAAAATTTATTGCCTATTAGTAGCAAGCTAGAGAAGTGAGAAACAAAGTAAAGAAACCCAAAACACCTTCCCCCATCCACCCTCTTCCACCTCCGCCCCGCTGAGTGGCTGCAGTGGTTTTACTCTGGTGGGCGGCCGAGCTCCACCACAACCGCTCTCTCACTCCCTTTCCTGAAAGAGGAACAGGGAGAAAATACTATGAAAAGGGCTCAACGGTTGAGATAAGGACGAGGAGATTGCACAGTAATTATCATGACGGGCAAAACAGACTCAGCATAGGGAGATAGTAAGATTTATTGCTTATTACTAACAAGCTAGAGAAGTGAGAAACATAGGAAAGAAACCAAAAGCACCTTCCCCCCCATCTGCCCTCTTCCACCTCCTCTCCCCGAGTGGCGCAGGGGAATGGGGGAACAGGGGTTATGGTCAGTCTGTATCGCTTCTCTGCCGCTCCTTCTCAGTCACTCTCATCCCCTGTGCTGTGGGGTCCCTCCCACGGGATGCAGTCCTTGCTGAACTGATCCGGCGTGGGCTGCCCGGAGGCAGCAGGTCTTCAAGAACTGCTCCAGATATGGGTCTGTACTATGAGGTCATCCATCAGGAGCAAATTGCTCCAACCTGGGGCCCCCACGGGAAGCAGCTCCTGCCAGGTCACCTGCTCTGGTGTGGTCTCCTCTCAATGGGCTACAACTCCGGCCTGGAATCTGCTCCAGCAGGGGTCCTCCACAGGCCACAGCCTGCTTCAGGACAGATCCACCTGCTCCACCATTGTCTCCTCCATGGGCTGCAGGGTGGAGATCTGCTCCACTGTGGGACTCCATGGGCTGCAGGACAGCCTGCTTCACCATGGTCCTCTCCACAGGCCACAGGAGAACTTCTCCAGTGACTGGAGCACCTCCTTCTCCTTCACTGACCTTGGTGTCTGCAAGGCTGTTTCTCACTCCTCACTCTCCCAGCTGCTGTTGTGCAGCAGATTTTTTTTTCCTTTCTTAAATATACTGGCAGAGGTACAAACATCACTTATTGGCCGGGCTCTGGCCAGTGGTGGGCCTGTTATCTAACGTGGGGCATCTTCTGGATTCTTCTCACAGAAGCCACCCCTGCAGCCCTCCACTACCAAAGGCTTGCCACATAAACCCACTACAGCTGTGAGTGACCCATCCCTGGAAGTGTTCACAACCAGGTTGTATGGGGCTTTGAGAAACCTGGTCAAGTGAGAGGTGTCCCTCTCCATTGCAGGGGGATTGGAATCAGATTATCTTCAAGGTCCAACAAAAAACATTCTGTGATTCTAGGCTTCTAACATTCAGCCTTAGTTCTGTCAAGGCCAGCTACCCCCCCAGAACAGTGATGCCACAGCTTTTCTGGACACTTGTTCTGCCTGGGGAAGCTTCTGCTTTTTTTTTCTATCTGTGATGTCTCCATCTGGAAGTGTGGGCCTTGGTACCACTCACCTTTCTGCTACGGAGCACCTCTGAGAAGATGCAGGTATCATCTTCTCTACTCCCTTCCAGCATGCAGCTGTAGTCAGCAGTCAGGGCCACCCCTGAGCCTTCTCTCCTTAATGCTGACCAAGGGAGATCCCTCTGCCTGACCCTGTATGCCCCGTGCCCTGGCCCCTCACTCCCTCACATGCCCTGGGCTGGGCCCACACTACACACATCAGTACCCTTCCTGTACTGGGGAGACCAGAAGGGGACGCAGGAGACCACATACAGTTGCAAAAATGCTACCAAATAAGAGAGGAAAGTTATTGTACATTTTTTTTTTTTTAATTGTTATTATTAATGCAATTTGTGGCCCAGTATGGGGAAGAATTGGTAACAAAATATCTTGAGTGGAATTAAGGCTGCACTCCAGTGCTTCTTCCTGGCAGATCTGAAGCCTTCTGCTTCTTCAGAGGAACAGCTGTTTCGATCACCGTTTTGGCAGATCTGAAGCCTTCTGCTTCTTCAGAGGAACAGCTGTTTCCATCACCGTTTTGACTGATCTGCTGCTGTTCTCTGTGCACCACCATGGAGGGCACAGCTTCATCTTAAAGCACCTTCTGGTTGGGCAGCCTTCTCATCCTCAGACTGAGACACCCAAGGCCCTGGGGATATGGAGCTTTCTGGGAGCTCCTGCAATGCTGATGTTTCCTTGCAGGTAGGAGCCCTGGCACGATGACATTGTGCCAAACCACATGGGTTGGAGCTGGATCCACCTCCATGGTCTCCACATCAGCTGCCCTGGTCGCTCCACATCCACTGGCACTCCTCCGCCGCCACTTGCTCTTTGGTTCGAGGAACCATCGAGTCCCACGCAGCTGTAGGCAGCTCCCAGGACATCTTCATTCCAGCCATGCTGGCAATCACTAGAGGACCTGGAAGCTGAGTGAGTGGTGGGCTAGGCACACGGGCTTTTATAGGGCCCCGTCACAAAACAAGGGGCAGATGTCACTGTGACATCAGAAGGCCTCAGTGATGCCCCTGTGATGGCATGCCACGCCTGAGGCCAAACATGGCCGTGTTGGGAGTGGGTTTCTGTGGCCTGAAAGAGGCCCTTATGTGGAAGGAGGCCTGCAGGTGGGAGAAGAGAGGGGGCCACTCTGAGGTCCCTCCTTGCCCTCATCTCTAGTGTTCAGGAGAAACCTTCTCACCACTTCTGTGGCTTCTTGCTTCCTCGTTCGTAGGAAGAGCTCTCCTGTCTGGTTCGAAGTCTGCATAAGGAAGACGTGGAACTCCATGCAGCAACATACATTCTTGGAAGAGCCAGTTGAAACTAGAAACCTCATGAAGAGGTTGCTTCCATTATGTGGAGGTACTGAATCTTAGACTTCTTGGTCAAATGATTCAGTGCATTTAAAACCAAACCACAAAAGACTACATTAGCCACCTTATACCACCTTGCTGGACATTCCCTTAATCTTACCAACATTTGGAGTGCTTGCTGTCATTTATTTTTGTTTTCTTTAAATTTCTTTGAATTGCCTGTACTTACTTTGCATTAGCACTGTGCACATGAGGAATTACAAAACTGCACACTAATTTTCTCACAGGAGCCATGCAGACACCTCACTGGAAACCTGTATTCTGTCATCAATAGGGCCCTGAAATCTGATAGATGGTCAATATTAAAGGAAAGATGGTCAGTACTAAAGAAATGACTGGAAATCCTTTTAGATTTGTGCAAACCTATGGGTAGTCAATATTTTTTGTTGCCAGAATAAATGAGGTAGAGTTTCCGTGTGGAAAGCTTAGTGTGCAACTTTTCATTTTCAGACAAGTAAGGTAGTACTATTTTGAAAGGATTTAAGAATCCTTTGATCAGTAACATGCACAGTTATGGAAGATTAAGTATAAAAATCAAGCCCTGATGATTTGGGGCTGGAATCAGGAGTGGGATTTTCAATCTAAAAAGGACAAGTTACTCGCTTTTTTGAGGAGGAAGGATTTATCTCCTACCGAAATATTTGGTGTTTCTGGCAGCTAAGGACAAACATTTAGACCTGCCAGAATAATGGCCTAATCCAGGATGGATATATCAAGCTGCCAGACTGGCTGAGTATTTGAAGCAGCCTGGCTAGATGCCCCTATTTGAGGCTATCCATTCTCCTGTGTCATCTGGCTCTCCTTTATCTGGCATTGTGTAGCTTTGTTTCCACTGCAAAGCAACAAAACAGAATTACATTTTTAGTAGCTGGCGATGTAGGAGAAGTCCCCAGCTCACTGACTGTGAGATCCTTTTGGTGAAGTGTTCCTTCAGACAAGCAGGCCACCTGCAGTCAGGGGGTTTTAGAGAAATGTCTTATTGCCCAGTATGGAATGCCTCTTACAGAAGAAGGTGGCTTTTTGCTGGTTTGTGTTCAGAAATTCGAAACAGCTGATGATGTTGTGATGCCTCTTAGAGATAAAACAACAAGTAAATCATCATTTGTTTCCAATCAAACAGAATCAGTTTTAAAGACCTTTTTAGCAAATGTGCACTGATGTTTCTAGATTTTATTTGATAAAATATTAAAGACATTTTTCATTGCTGTATCTGGAACAGTCCTTAAAAATAACATTGGATGGTGTTATTATCGCTTTGTAAAGAGACTGATCACTTTACAGTGAGAGAACTAAGACACAAGACTTTGGTGACTGTATCAGCCAAGTGTTCTCCATAATTACGTCTCCATAATTACGGTTTCAAGATACGTATCTTGCTGTTTCTACCCCACACTTTGATTTCACGGCAAGGTGAAAAGATTTTTTCATCGTCAACAGAACAGGCCTATAACAGATCCAAACACAGACCCCAAAGCCCTGGTTAAGGCCATTTTTCACCTTGGTGTAATCTTAATGAAAATCATGGAAGTGCAGCTGACCACAGTGCCTTCCCTCTGTGCCACCCAAGTTCTTGCCTATTTGCTGGTTCCTTGCACAGCTTTCCTAGTGTTGTTTTCTGTCAGCTTGCCATGCAGGTTTTTATCTCACTGGGCTTCCTTGCATGGGTTCTTTTAATGATCTACATCTACCAAATTCCTTATGCTAAATAAATGTGACATGTTATGGCAGTGTGTAAAAGGTTCGTACCTGTCATTATGGACACTAGCTAAAGTGCATATACCTGGTCTTGACCCCAAGAAGATGTATTCTTAAGAAATGTGATGAGTATATTTCTATTTTATTTCTACCCCCTCATAATCTATGACCCTTTCCTAACAGATAATTCTTCCCGTTGAATTGGTTTATAATGTACCAGAAACAAAGAACAAATAACTGTTTTAAAGGCTACATAAAGCCAAACATCTAAATTAACAGCACAACATTTTCTCTACAAAAATGACTTCTTTTTAATCTGGTATATCCAGATACATTGTGATTTTTGTCATCTCATCCAGATGGCTTTAAGAAATTAACATTCTCTTAAATTATTGTCTTTCTATTGGTGTCTTTTTCTCTTCTTTTATAGATTACTGTGGGCAGTTATTTCCTAGTTCTTTTGAACACGGGAAGTTCTATCTTGTAGTTATTTTGGTGACTGGTCATTCGGATTGGATACTGGTTGGTGTATGGGCGAATTGCTCCTGTCCTTGGCCATGTTAGTACTAAAATCAACACACAAGGCAGAGAACTCTGAGATGCTGCAGAACAGAAGTGTGTTGGAAAAGGAAAGTACCAGCCTGTGTTGACACTTGCTCTCACTGACCTCTACTTCAGCATAGCTATACAGCAGTGGGTGTTAAGCGAGTGTCGCCACACAAGTGCTGCATTTTGCCCTGTGGATGTACTGGCAGTAACTCAAGTCTTTGACATAATCCTGCCCAAGGGATCTGGGGAACACAGAGATAGCAGATTTAAGTAAAAATTCTAATTTAGAAGGTTTTTGTTTGTTTGTTTGTTTGTTTTTTCTTTCCCTTTATGTGCTGTTTGACTTTTTTGATCAGGAGCTTCTTAAGGTTTTTGCTATGCCTGGACATGATAATAATTAGATTTAATAGAACAAGAGACATTCTCTGTTACCACCTGTAGAAATTACCAGAACATAAATAGCAATACAAAATGCTTCACGGGAAAGAGAAGCCTATGTTAGGAGAAAGGCAATTGTATTGTATAGCTGACAAAATACTGGAAAAGGAAGCCAGGTGCAGTCGTTCATGCTAGTCACATCCTTGAGCATAATTTATAGCAAGATTATGTAAAATTACAGTGCCTCCGTATGACAAAAGGAGGTACTTACATGCACACCCACATGTGGGTTGCACTGATTCAGGCAGAGTTGGAGAAGTTATTGCAGAGCAAGAACAGTTCTCCTCCTTTCTATTCAGTAGCTGTGTTGAAGAACTTGGTAATAATATAGCCTATTCTGTTCCTAATTCGTATTGGTTGTGCTCAGATTGTGAGCTGCAGGAAAGTTCCAGCCCTGCAAAATTTCCAGTCTTACTCTGCAAAGATCTATATGTTTTGCAGGCTTTTGGAGAAAGACGGTGTTACTCAGCTAAAGGGATGGACAAAAGAATAGATCCCCAGCCTCCTGCATACCATCCCACTGCTCCGTTGACTGCATCAAACTCTTTGTTGATAGGTGCAGAAAGGCACAGAAAATGATGACACATCAGAAATGCCCATTTGGGGGATGATTCTAGTCTTTATTATTCAGTGACAAAGGACAGGCTGAATACCTCTCTCTGTTGGGCAGTGAACGTGGGGGTGAGTGGACCTTTCTTCTTATTACTGCCACAAGCTCCACAATGCTACTTGGCATTCCCCATCCTTGTCATTATTCAGTGGCTGGCAAAATAGACTTGCGAACTTCTGGACTGACCTACTAGGCTTTATGTTTTATTGATGTCCTATGTTTTTAATGACTTCAGAATTCTCCATTTGCTTTAGTTAGTTGAACTTGAGTTCACAAACTCAGAGACCTTTTGAAACATTTGGCAGGCGGCATTAAAGTGTCACAGCAAAAGCCTGCGAAGTGCACAAAGTAATCCATGTTGAAAACACAGGTGGGTTTTATAGAAACCTTTTTTGGTCCTGAATATTGAAGAAAAAAAGACTTGAGAAAAAAGACTGCCCACTTCTCTGTCAAATATTCCAAAGGAAACCAGGGTAAGCTTTCCCACCTAGCACAGCTTTCATCGAACTGTCATTGATTTAAATCAGAATGGAAGTAGTCCAGGTATCAAAAATCTCTGCCTGACTAGCAAGTTCCGTGGTGTCTTGTCCAAAGTACGTACAGCAATGTCTTTGTTACTCCCCGTTTCTTCCGGAGAGGTCAATGTGCTACACAGGATATGGACATATAATCAAAGGCAGGTGAGTTCCCATGGCACACAAACTGCTGTCTGCCCACTGCACACTGCCTCTGTACAGGGACATGCTCACTATAGGTCGCGTGCTTGCCATATGTGCTCTCCGTTGTCTCAGGAGGATGGTTTAAGCTAATCCATACAGCTTCATAGCTGGAGGAGGCTAAAAACTAGCAGTCAGTCAAGTATTGAAACCAGTGGATAATAACTTGTTGGTTTTGAACTGTTTACTGTATTCTAATTGATATATTTAATGAGTACTGAGTAAGGGCTGAGGCGTGTGTGGTATTGCACTGCAGGGGCTCTATGTTTCAATACTTGCTTGCCCTTATAACAAGTGCTGAATGAAAGCATGCTGTTGATGTATGGACAATCTGTTATTCAAGCGTTGACTGGTGTACCAAGTATAATTTTAGGTCTATCAGACATTGTAACGTATTTTTAATTGCCTGTAGGATATTTTCAATCCAATCACTTCTCAGTGTTAGTTCACCAACAGGTAGCCGTAAGAAAAACAATCATCTCCCATGAGCCTTGCGGGTTCTGCCTCTGGTGTCACTGATCTAAATCAACACAGTGGTAACTGAGCACTGAAAGTGTAGGTACAAAGCTCTGGAGGCTTTATGGAAATACAGTGGAAAAAAATAAAAGGTCATGATCAAAAGAACAGAATAATTACTGTCACATAGAATTTAAAATATTTAAGATTTACTTAATGAATATTTAATTATATTAAAGCCTTTGATATTAAAGTGGTTGTGCTTAGCAGAAACTGTTCCAGGGCTGGTATCTGAATTTCAGGTCAGGGTCTGACTCCAGCCTATTAATTTGTGCTCTGGATAACTGCATCTGTTTCATTCCCTGGTGACTGTGACAGCTCTCATCCTTTTTGCTAGCCTGTAAACTACTTGGTTCTGTTTGCTCAACTCAGTTGCCAACTTGTTCAGTTCTTAATGATACAAAATGGGCATAATGAAATGCAGCAGCTGATTACATGCAGAGTTCCCAAGAGAGTCAGAGTTAGCTGTGCAGGGGGAATCCCCTGTGGAGGCAAATACTCTTCCAGCTTTGTGTGGAGGTGGTGGCTATGCAGCTGCTTTCACAGGGAGCCTGCAGCCATTCAGAGAACGGCCCCAGTGTGTGGATGGGATGGCATACAGGATGTGGGCAGGAAAATGTTGGTTGTACAGGTAAATATCACAGCTGAAGACTTCACCCAGGTTTCTACTCTGTACACTTGTTTCTACAGCATCCCGTGCAGTCTGTACATATGGGAAGGAGTCTAAATGCAGTATTCCCTCCTCCCTCTGACCTAAACACCGATGAACTCTTTTTCAGTTGCTTGTACAAGCATTGTCTTCCCACACAGTCCCACGATGTTTTCTCATGACTGTTTATATCAGACATTATTTCTGCATATTTATCCAGTTTACTGCATTACACAGCAAGTTTTAAGTTGCTCTCACCTAAAATGTTTGTGCTGAAGATATTAGATTACCTAAGTATACCCTAAAATTCATTAATACAAAATGGGACTGGAAGTCCAACTTAAAGATAGGAAGCAGGCATTTTAGCTCAATTTAATGACTGTGTAAATATATTACTGATTCTTACTAAAGATGCAATAAATAGCGAGGATACTTATTATTTTTGGTTTTATGTGATAGGAACTGTTATAACTTGAAGAGTCCTCTCGTCAAGGACTGAAGAACCTCAGGCTAAAATTGTCTCATATTGCTTGGGTGACTGTTTTGTGAAGAGAATGGATTCACACAGGGAACCAGCTGGAAGGAACAGGGACCATCGGAGGCTGCACTCTCACAGCCTGTCTCTTGCACAGAGCTGTACGAACAAATGGGGGAATCCAACTTCTCTGCTACTCTTCTCTGTGACTGTCTCCATGGCAACAGGTGTCAGTCTGCTGAAAATGGAGTAAATGACAGTTTGGAAACAATTATTAGTTTAAATCACTTAGTTTTTGCACTCTGACAACTGTTCTCATTGCTATAGCAGCAGGTAACAGAGCAGTTAGGTTCCCAGTTGCCAAGCTCACATTCAGCTACCAAGTGACAGCTGAAAAATACAATTTTGCCAAGAGCACCCTGAGGCCTGTGGATCTGAGAAAGGGGAAGTGGTTTTAAACTGTTTATTATGAATATATGTATATCATATGTCTGCCTCTAAGAAAATTTAAGAAGGGAATGTTTAAAAAAGAAAAGAGAAGGATTTTTAAGGGTATTTCACTTGTGCAAAGTCTAGTTGGAGGCCATTAACAATCGGAGTAACACTGGGTTCAGTGCTGGGTCCAGTCCTGTTTAACACAAGTAATGAGCTGCATGATGGGGTAGAGCGCACCCTCAGCAAATTCACAGATGATGCAAAACTCAGGGGAGTGACAGATTCACCAGAGGACCATGCTGCCACCCAGAGGGATTTAAACAGGCTGAAGTGGTGCGCTGACACAAGTCTCATGAAGTTCAACAAGAAGTGTTAAGTCCTGCACCTGAGGAGGAACAACCCCAGGCACCAGGACAGCTGGAAAACAGCTCTACAGAAAAGGATCTCGGAGTGGACACCAAGTTGAACAGGAGTCAGCAACGTGTCCTTGCTGCCAGGAAGGCCAATGGCAAACTATCATGATCCTCCCCCTCTCCTCAGCATTGGTGATACTCTATCTGGAGCACCATGTCCAGCTGTGGGCTCCCCAATACAAGAAAGACCTGGATGTACTGGAAAGAGTTCAGCAGAGGGCAACCATGATGATCAAGGGCCTGGAGCTCCTCTACTGTGAGGAGAGGCTGAGAGAGCTGGGACTGCTCAGCCTGGAGGAGAGGAGGCTCGGGGGGATCTCATCAATGTCGATAAATACCTGAAGGGAGGGTGCAAAGAGAACAGAGCCAGGCTCTTTGTAGTGGTGCCCAGTGCCAGGACAAGAGGCAATGGGCACAGACTGGAACACAAGAGGATCTGACTAGACGTCAGGAAGCACTTCTGTGTTGTGCAGGTGACAGTGCATTGGCACGGGTTACCCAGAGTGGTTGTGGAGCCTCCCTCCTTGGAGTGCTTCAAAAGCTGCCTGGATGTGGTCCAGGGCAACCTGCTTGAGGTGTCCCGGCTTGAGCAGGGAGCTCAATAGGCCCCTCAGACCAGATGGCCTCCATAGGCCCCTTTCCACCTCAACCATTCTGTGGTTCTGAATATTCAAAATCCTCACATTTGTTGGTAGAGAGAGCAGGCCTGGTCTTCACACCCATGTTTACAACTGCATCACCATCTGTTCAGCTCTGGAAAAAATAACTTTACAATTTCAAATCCACACACCACTGAGGTTTCAAAGATAAGCCTAGTGCCAGTTTTTCTGGATTCCCGTTATATCATGGTGAGTCTGTAGGGAGGAGGAAAAGTAGAAAAAATAAGTCATCTATAAAAGTCAGAGAAGGGAATCTGTCAAATTATCTAGTTTTCAATTCTTCATTAAAAACAAATAAATACTGGCAACACTTTCAAGTGTTTGGGAAAAGAATTTGCAGTATTTGCCTATATTTGTAGCTTCTACTTTTGCAAAAATGGATTCTAGACAGAGGAGCCGTGAGCTGACCAGAAGCAGCAGTGGAGGCATTTATGGGAAGTTGGCACAAAGCCACAACTCTGTGCAGGGGTGTTAAGGTCATGTAACGTACCACCTTGTTGATACCATAATTTTAGAGGTTACATTCCTGTATTGTGCATAAGCCGTTGTTGATTTTGGGACATTGAAGGCAGTTTTTTAAAAGTAGGGACATAATAAAAAATAACACCAGGTTTCTTTTCACTGCTTCTGAATTTTGCAGTGTGATTCAGGAGCTTATGTCCTATGGCAAACTCTTGTATGTTAGATTCCAAGCTCATTAGGTGCAGTATCTATTTGCCAAATACTGTACTCTCCATCAGATCACTTTCTAAAATCCACATCTGTCAGAAAGCTTTAGAAGAAGTAAACTAATCAAAATGTTTCAATGGAATAATTTTGCTTACCAGACTGCTCATGATTTTACAGAAACAGGAAAGTCTTATCAGTAAGATACTTTGACATTTCAAGTCCAACTGTCTATCATCTCAGCTTTGTTGACTTATTGAGTGGAGTTCACAAATCTTATGTCCCTTGCAAGACACCTAGGACATTTGTGGGCAAAATACCATGAGTAGTACTAATTAATAAAAATTTTAGTAGGTATTTCAGATGTGGATGTGTCTTTATTAATATAAATCAAATAGTATTGCTCATGCTACATGTTATATGTGGATACAGGAGTTAGACTTGATGATCCTTGTGAATCCCTTCCAATGCAGGTTATTCTCTGATTCTGTGATTTATAGCTTCTCCATCATTTTTGTACTAATTTGCTATATAAAAGATCAATGCTTCTACTTTTCTCTCACAGTCTCTCAGCTCTTGATCTGCTACTGTGCATTTTAATAATATTTTTGCTCTCCGTTTCCTCTGCCATTTCTTTGATCTTTGATCTACTTTTCCATTTAGAAAGTTTTCATTCCCCTAGATACTGCTCAGTGTTATCAGTTTTCTCAGGAGATATGCAGAATCATTTTTACAGATCCCAGAACAATTCTGCAGCATGCATCTGACAACTCAGTGGAAATACCAAACCTCAGGTCTGAGTATCAGGATTCCTTCAATTTCATATGCCTAATGCCTTGTGTTCACAGTGCAACATCTATGCAAATAGAAAAGTTAAAACGAAGAAGCCAAATGAAACAATTGCCATTCTGAAGAACCCTCCCACCAAGCACCAACCTTAGATTAGTGGAGCAGCTCCTCAATTTGCCTTAAATCCATTTATTTAAATTGGTAGAAACAAAGGCATTTGTGGAAATGTTTAATTTTTTGTTTGTTTTGATTTTAGTTAAATCTTAGTATATTAATAGTGGGCAGTCTAATCTACATTTGGAAGAACCTGAAGCCATTTGGACATCTGAAATTCAGCAAACATTGAATCCCAGGTTACCTGCCCAACTTGATGTTGGTATGAGTGTTTATTGGAACATTCTTAGTGAGTGTCTTCAGCAGTGGGCTGTTCCAGAGATCTGCTACCTCCCCAGAAACTCTGCGAGGCATTGCTTTTCTTCTTTGTGCAGAAAGGAAGAATTTGAAATCTGAAAGTTTTAGTGAAACTGAAAAGCTGTTCCCCCTTCCTGGCTCTAATAATTGTAATTTCAGAGTGAAATAAGTTGTCATAGATGTTGTAGAAACCTGAAAGGATAAATTCATTGTTAATTAACTGGTTAATAAAAGACCATTTAAAAAAATAAAGACCTAAAAATCTTCACCTGGTTGTCCATTGAGAGGAGGATACAAATGGAGAGCCCTTCATCCCCACTCCTCTCCCACTTCTTCCAGCTGCTTCAACAGAATTTTTAACGGCAGAGGTTTAATGATTTTTGAAAAAAAATTATTTTTGAAAACATTCACTAGTTTGCTCATGGGTTTTTATAAGGTGGCATTTAGATCATGTAACCGAGCTTGTTGGTATTCACACTGTAAACTTGGTCTTTGTGTGAGGGAAAAACACTCCAGAGTTTCTTTCACGAGTGCCACCAGTCAGTGTTTCAAGAGCTGTTGACCTGCCCCTCAGCATATTTCAGCATAATTTGAAATGAGACCTTTTGGTAATCATTTGTTGTGTATGGTTAATATATACAAAATGAGATTACTATTTATTTAGTCCTAAGGATAAGTGGTTTTACAAGTGAGTGCCCATCTGTGCTAAGATATGATAATAGAGTAAGATTTAGAAAAGAGTCTGTAGATCTTTGTTGTTAGCTATTTTGCTTTGGTTCTTTAAGTTCTGCTTTGCTGTTGATAAGCATTATAACAATATACTGACAATACTGATTGTTTTGTAGAACTGGAAAGGAGGACAGTATGAAGGGTAGCCACTTTCCCATCTCTCATTTCAGGCATGTGGTAATAGAGAAGGAATATTACAGGGTGTTTTTTTATTGTTGTTGTTGTTGGTTTTTGTTTTTTTTTTCTCAGTGCAAGTGATACAGCTAATCATATTTTTGTTCTTTTTTGAAAAGACAATGTTAGTGTCCCAAAGAAGTTTCTTTCAGCCAGTAAAGCCATTGTAATGGAGAGGGTGGAACATGGAAAAAATAAATTGTTGAGAAGAAGCACATTAGACTTTCCTAACTATATAGGTTTGATAGTAGCTACATTTTCACAAGGGTTTGACGTAGGTACAAAGTTCTTTAGGCTTTCTGGAAATACTGTGATATTTGTAACTGCAATACTGTAAGACAATAAATGTTCTACTTAACAGGCTCTTATAATAAAACTCCTTATTTTTGTTCACTTTATATTTGTATAGCATGCTATATGCACTTTGTACTTCTTTCCTTACTTTTCACATTAGTGATCTTAGACTTCTTGGAAGCCGTAAGGAAGATCTTTTGGTAAGACTGAAAAAAAATACTTTTAAAGTAGGCTTCTAAACTATAACAGTAATGGCTTCTAGAACAAGCGCTGTGTAAATGATGAAAGAAACTGATTCCTATCTCTGAATACTTGAAGGCCTGATAGGCAAGAACTGACAAAGAGTGATTTAAAAATGAAAATGAAGCCATAATGTATTCAAAGAAGTGAAATGGATATTACTCGGGGGGGAGACATTAATTTTGACTTCCAAAGTTTTTTAAAAAAAATTCATAGAGTGGGAGCCAATTATCATCCAATTGCTCCAAGCTGGATTTCAAACATGATATACAAAAATGGCAATTATACAATGTTACATGCTCTTAGAAAACGAGCACCAAATGATGACTTCTGCAATTGCCTGCAAGCTCCGACCAGCCACATGCCAAGTCACGTATCCACTAGGAAGGAGGAGGGGAAGAATGGCTTTACACATCACATTAGAAAAGTCAAAAAAATTATGTGGACATACAGACTTGGCTCCCAAACCAAAAGTATGAACCATGCTTAATGTCAGGGTGTACAAGAGGTGGTGTACTACCTTTATGTGAGGTATAAAGTCTAGAAGGACTTCTAAAGGAAGCCATCTGCCAAGATGCTATTCTCTATTGGGAAATGTAGTTGAAGGGATGAAAAACCACACCTGGTTATCTTCCAGATAAGTATGACGTTACTGTAAAGTAGCAATTTTTAAAAACTTATCTATTCCGTGAAAACATGCCAGTTTAGACATATTTTTTTCCAGGTTGCTGACATATTTCTACTGGAAACCATGTGTGTCGGTCCACCCCATTGGCTAGGTTATTCCAAAGCCACTGCTTCTAGGAGCTGCTGTTGCAGTTGCGTATTGCCATGTAAGCAGCCCTGGAACCACTGGCTCCTCACCACTATGCAGCTGGCAGCAGGAGCTGCCTACACCTGACCCCTGGGGAATGAGCTGGGCCCTGTCATGGGGTTCCAAGAGAGTCCTTGTGGGACAGCTGCCCTAGACCAGAGGTGCAGAATAAAGAACAGAAAATGAACATTTGTCAGTGTGGTACCTGCACGTGATGTTCTTTTCTACATTACTTTCCTACACGTGATGTTCTTTTCTACATTACTGTTGGCACTTACCAAATAATGGTAGGATGCTGACGGTATATGAACTGGTGTTATTCAGCTCTAGATCTACTGAAAGCTTCTATCCACTGCAGTGATTTTGATGTTCGTTTGATTATAGAGAAGAGACTGAAGTTCCAGCTAGAGAAAATGGGCAGTCACATCAACTAAGGAGACCAGGCTAATGGAATCATAGCTGTAGGTGAGAGCCAGGAACAAGCATCACAATTAACAGAGCAACCAATTCTACAGTGGACTTGAGGTACTTGCTTTTGGTATGACAGTGAGGGTGTCACAGGCTGTGTCAAAAATGTTGCATTCTCCACCTGGGCTTTGGAGGCAATTTGAGCAGTCTGTTCTTCTCACTGGCAGCACAGCAATGTGGAAAGTGGCCTGAGGGCTTGATAGCTTTATCATGGCAAATTACTTAGAATAAAGTTGTATGAAACTAGGCAGCTGGGATTCTGCATGGGAAAGATGGGACTCAAGGAAAGAGAAACTACAGTGTTTGTGCTTATAGAGAGTAGAGTCTTTTCATTTGACATGTCATTGTATCCAGACATTTATTCCGCCCACCCCCCCACTTGACTATATACAACATAGCCACATAGGAAGGGATAACTTGCATTTCTTGTTTGTAGTGAGCCTTGCCAAACTGAACACAATTGCTATGTCAGAGTTGTGATGTGACTTGTCTTCCTGACAATTAGTTTACTCTATCATGATCTGTATTTGACTAATATTTGAATTGTTTTGGAGTACATCTAACTTTGACTTTGCAAATACAATGGAGAAATTAAGCAGAAGCTCTAATATCCACCCTAACTTACCAAAAAATATTGTTTAGCCATTTATTTTAGTCTGAAAGGGTGTACATATATACAGTGGTAAAAATAAAATTTCACTGGTGCTCAAAAAGTACCAAAACCACATTACTATCAGAAGACCAAGCATGTTTTGCATGGACAAAAGTAACCTAGTTTACAGGGAGCTTTAGTTCACAATCTGAAAGTGTGTAATCTGTTGCTGAAATACACCAAACACTTCAAGAATTATGTAGAATCTTTATATATTACATATACCATCTCAGTAAGAACAATTCTATGGTAAATGGGCATCATTCTGATCCACATATATTGAGAAAACAAAAGTGAGTGCTTAACATAAGCCAGCTAACCAGGTAAATACACTAAAAAACTCAGTGAAACAGATCTTGGTCTCAGAAGTGTAATAACATACAGTATGGCAATGTCTAGCACAAGATGGATTACTCTAGTGTAAAACCTGTAGTGGTGGCGTGCTATGACCAGCACAACTATACATGCTTATTAAATAGCATAATATACACAATAGGAACTGTGACTTCATAGGAATATAAAGAATTTATCATCTAAACCAAACAATACCATACATTCTCAAAAATAGAGAAACTTGCTGCATATATACTGTGCTTTAGTACAGCAGATGCTGTGTAAAATCAGACTTCACAAAAGTGATGTGCTCTCTACTGGTGGACTTAAAGTATGCTTAACTACCCTGCTAGTTCAACTGGAAAGAAATTCTGCTTTTAATATGCTGTTATCACAATTTGTATTATTCCACTTCTGTCCCCAAACCTCCTCTTTGTTACCTCCTCTTTGTTTCCAAGATATAGTAGGCAATGTCTGTAGAAAATTCTCCATGATGTATGCTAAATGATTCTGCTCCTTACACTACCATACACCAGTAATTTTATAATCTGCATGCATAGTCATATATAGTTTGATAAAGTGCATACTTGTGGAACTAGGCGAGCAGGATTTGATTTGTTTTACTGGGGACAGTAGGTTGGGCTGTTTTCACCAGGCCTTCTAAATCAGTTAAACTTTGGAAAATTGACTTGTTTTTTTTCTGGTTGGTCCAGAATATCCAATTAACATTTCAGTAACTTAAGTGCATCTTGTAATAATCCATCTACTGGAGCTGCCTTAATTGCTCATAGAAAAATACATTTGTGCCATAAAAAATGTATTTTGGGGCTGGAGGAAGATGAGCCTGGCTGTTCAGAACGCTGAACAGATGGTGGTGTAGAGTCCTGGACTGCAAATTCATCCATGCTTTGGGGTGCCTGCAGATTAGGCCGCCCCTCTGGAACGCTGCAGAGCCAACGAGCAGCCATCCAGGGCCCTTTTACAATAGCTGGCGTTGAGGCTTGTGTTGAACAACAAAAAGTAGCAGTTCTTTTCATTTTCACGTAGTTGTGCCACAAACTGCTGGATCTACTTCCTAGCTGTGACTATAGGTAATCAGATGCTACCTAGCAGCTGTTCTTCTGTGGGAAGTTACTGTAAATATCTCAATTAGGCATTTTCAGTCTTTGGAAAAGTAGCGTTTGTTAAAATATATTAATGTTTCATATTGTTAAATTAGAAGCAAACTCCTATAATTCATTAATTTTATAAAAATGTTCTGTTAACACAGTTTATGCTATGTAAATCAGTTTCTTCAGACTTCATGTGTTTACTGTAGGATTTCAATACTTGGAAATTCTAAAATCTAGTGTATAATAAAAAGGAAAATCCATAGCTAAGCTCTTCACATTCAACTGAAGCTTAGATATTACTCTCCCATAAATGATCAATTCAAATTGCATCTTCCTCTTCCTCAGTTGGGCAAGGATGGATGAAATTTGACATAGTACATCCTAAATATTAATACAATTAGGTTATTTCATGCAACCCATAGGCAAGGATAGACCAGATCTGAGTCATAAAATCTTTCAGGAGAATGTTATTCCCTACACCCCACACAGATGATTAAAAGAACCTCCAGCTCAATTGCTTCTACAGACTAGAACTACAGTATTTGAAAGAAAGATATTTCTTAGCTCAGAACCAGCACCACCTTCTTCACCCACAAAATCTGAGAAGGTCAAAGTCACTACTATAATACTCCTTCGACAGCAATCTCAGCATTTTGAAGACAGGGAATTTAGTCTCACCCTAACTCTAAGGCACACCCAACAAACAATTACCCACTACAAGCACTGTTCTCTGCTACCTGTAGTTTTATGAGTAGTTTTATGATATGCCCATCTAGTCTGTGCAACAGTAATTTTAAATCAAGCAGGTCAGAGACTCAAAGCTGGAGTTCTCCAGAGTGCACCTCCAGCCTCTCTCTCTTGTTGTGCTTAAGGATAACGACTTTCAGGGGCAGGTATTTCCTGGCAGTTGCTGACTGGCTGGAGTGGATGCTCTTGGCATTGCCTGAGGTACTTAACCTGTCTGGTCATTAAGTGATAGGAAGTGTCTGATCTGGAATTCATTATTGTCATTATAGTAAGAGCAATAATACAACTCTTACTGTATGTGAGAAAATTGAATATTACATCATCATGTGGGGATTTTTGTTTATAGCTCTGAATTTTTGCTGGTAACTAAAGAGCAAAAACACTAGCAGAAGTGAGGTTGTCTTTTCTGGAGTCTATTAAACTTACAATTCTGTTAAGTTTTATGCCCTCAGGTGTCATGCTAGTTGGAAGTACAGCCATGCAAGATGGCACCTCCCTACACTACTATTCCACTTGCTGTAATTTCTTAACCACCAATTACTGCACTCTACTCACAGGCACGTGTACACTTAGGCGCATTTGTTTCATATCTTACTCCTTTAAGCACTAACCAGCCAAGGCTGCTATGGAAGGCTAGCTGCTTAGAAGCTGAGCTGCCAGTGGTGCTGACACCACGAGTCATCACATTTCTTGTGGAGGTGCCCATACATCTAGAACATGTGAACAGGGGAAGAATAAACTTTAAATCACTGGTGGCAATATAGCTGGTGAAGATGCTAAATTTATTAAATAAGTCCAGAACTAGTGTGATCTCATGGACATTTACTGTAAGCTTAATTTTTAAAAGTCTTGGCTATCAAAGAAAGCACTGAAAAAATAAAGATCTCAGCTCTGGTCACTACTGTACATGGGAACAATGAAAAGGTACATCTGATTCTTCTGATCTGTATTTCATCCAAAACTACTTCAGACTTCATTTGAACCAAAACCTAGTGAACAAGGAAGTAGTGTTTCAATTTGCTTCCCTTGACTTTGTGGACAATATTGCCAAAAAACAAGTGAAATAAGTAGCTTTGTGTTTGTTGTGTCCAAGTTTTGTAATATTGTGTGGGTCCTTTAGACCCCACTGCACTTTGTGCAAAGACTATTAGAAGCTTTGCAAATGCACATCGGGACACAAGATAAAGGATACGAAGGGAGAGAGTGAGAAGGATGTGATTTACTATAGGTTCTGCAGCAATGCAGAAGCAGAAGTGAGAGTTCTGCTCAAGTCCTGTCATCTTCAGTTTAATGAGCTAGTCATTAATCACGTTCATGTCCTTTGGCACCAATGATACATTTGTTACAGTTTTGAGAACTTGCATCTTCATTGGGAAAGAGCTGTTTTTAAAATGAATTATTTTACTCATTAAAGCAGACAGAAAGGAAGGCTAAGAGCAAACTGTGATTAACTGGACAAACAAATAAAAAAGACCTTTAAAAGATACCAGTGTGTTTCCTGTGATTACAGATTGCAGTCACGAGGCAAAGCATCATATACATATGCAAATTTTTTCATTCCACATTTTTATTTGAAGAGTAATAGCATTTATTCATCACTTGAAGTTTATGCACAGATTTCTTTTGACTGAATATATAACCTGATGGCCAGGGTGCATATGGCTAGCATCTAGATTACACTGCAATCTAGATATGTAATCAGATTTAGAACTTAGTTACTTGAGAATACAGTTAAAAAGAAATGTCATTAAACATGTGGAATCTGCATATGTACTGAAGTTTTATCTTTGAATTTTGACAGCTGATTAAACTCACAGCTGACCTCTTGAAGAAGCTTATGTTTCAGTGTGATATTAGCACAAGATAAAAATGCTACCAAGTGTAACATCATGCTGTTCATTTGAAATTCACACAGAAGACCTCAGGATTGCACATGAATTATAGATTGTGAAGCCTGAGCCAGGTCTATGATTATGTTTTAATATAAATTCATTTCTGTGTTACACCCCAATGAATATAAGAATGTTAAGCAATAAAAACCCTGAGACTACTATATAGACACAAAGATCATTGGCAGCATGCTATGTGATTTGTACATTATTTGTGTGATGTGCCATGACACTGACAAATGGAATTGAGTGATTAGAGCTCCATGCTTCCAGTTTTAAAGGATGCTCCTTTAAGTTGAATTGATTCAACGGAATCATTTACTTTCACTCTGCTTGCTATAGTACCCCAATAATCACTATTGCTTCAGCTCACATCTCTCAAATAGAGTGTTTTTACCTTATTTAGAGTACATGTAGTAGGAAAGTCAGCCTTTTGCAACATCTTACAAGCTGATCTCTCTCTGAAGAGTTTGTGGTACTCTTAGTATTTTCCAAAACGCCTATCAAATGGGTTTTTATACCATAACTGATATCAAGACATTAATACAGAAGACCACACACATTTGCTTGCCTGAACTCACTAATTCACAGACTTACTGAATGTTATTGCCACTAAATAGGTGAGAATGTCACTAGACAAGATGCCCATACCAATCCTTTAACTATATCGGGGCATATTAAACAACAAAACCAGAAACACCCCCAACTGTATGAAGTGGATTTTTTTCTTTACAGCTGTCAACACCTTCAGAGGAGCAGGAATGAGAAACAATTTACCACTAACTGGGGCTAAATATCCCAGTCTGAACACTCCCTTCTGGGACCACAAAACCATGTAAGAAATGTAAGTCAATACTCAAAGGTAAAACACTTCTACATGTTAGGGAAAAAATGCAAACAAATTCCAAGGGCTCAGGAAGAGACAACAGCAGATGAAGAGACTCTACATTTAAATGGCTTATGATTTTCATGGACCCTGGCAGTACTTGACGGCAGTTGATGTGGCAGTTCATGTCATTAATCTATCATTTGCTCATTTTGCTCTTCTCAGCCACTCATTATAATACTGGTCATAGCTTATTTGCAGTCCATGCTTCATGATCCTGTCCCAGTACCATTTCCTTCTGTAGGAAATCTTCCTTTCTAGTTCTTCATTGGCCTTGTGCACTAAGGAGGAACTAGACCTGCAGGTGATATCTTTATCTCAAGCAGAAAGTGGGTCACTGGCTTTTCATAAACCCGGGGATGATAGTTTCCCTAGATTTTTATCCTCACCTGCTGCTCCTGCATTTTTAAAAGCTTCAAGCATATCCCAGCTCCCTGGGAGGCACTTCCATATTATTTCCCTCAAGCAGGCTGCAATCGCATTTTCATCCTCCAGCTGGGAGAGCACAATAAGACTTCCCCCAGAAGTCTGTCAATGCAGATCATTTAATTAGGCCAGATGGGATCACTCTAGCAAAAGTGCAAAGCTCTTTTTCCCCTTGGAACCGCTAATGCTGCCTTCCCAGTGTTTGGTTTAGGCAGTCAGGGGGATAAAGACATAACACATCCTTCTTATTCTGGAGCAGGCACTGAAGTTATTGAAGGTTTAAGTATTCAACCTTAACTTTGTTCTGTAACTTCTTTAATTCATTGTTTTCCTAGATTCATACATAGCATAAGAGTTGTACCATTATTCAGCTGTACTGGTGGAACTCGATGTTTTCTGAAACAGAAGCCGCTATTAGAATTGAGTACATCTTAATAGCTTAGAGTAAACACAAAGGTTTATCTGTACAGCCTAAACAAGTACTAAAGATCAAGCATTAAGGCTATGTTCAGAAGACAGACAAACAACTCTGAATATTAGCTAAAGTGCTTATAAAACTTACTTTGTAGTGTCATGATCTAACAGAACTATGATTGTGATGAAAGAATTTAAGTTATTTGTAGTGTTAGCCTGAAACTCACTCTTAAATATACAGAGATTATTTCCACATATTCTTCTGTTCATGCTACTGTTAACTGACATAGTATTGTCTGGCTACATGTTTCTTACCTTAAAATTTATCCAAGACTAAAGAAATCTTGCGACACATTAAATTTAATGGTAATGCCTTTAACAAACTTAACACTAAGGCTAACAAATTCTCAGAAAACTCATTCGTTATTCACATGATAACAGTATTCAGAAAAGAAAGTCAGATTTGCCTATTTAAGGTAAAACTCTGCTTTAAGCAAACATACATCCAAACTGAAGGCATGAAAACTGCTTATCTGTTGTAGGTACCCTAGTGAGAGTAAGAACATGTTCTTCCTGCTTATACAAATTACACTCATACGCTTAGATCTAGTGTAGTCTTACAAGGAGCCTGTTAGTGAGAATAAGGTTCATTGTTTGGCATGTCTTAATATTCTTGACAAATTTAATGAATAATGGCAGTTATGACAATGGGCTAATTTGTATGTATTGATCCTCTACAGACCTTGACTGAAATCATCATCAAAATTAACATGGGCAACTGAACTTACTGACCTGAGCTGAATTCACAACAGCAACCCAGTGCTGTTAGACCCATTATCCAGCCCCCAGAGCCTCCGGTTCTGCAGTGTGAGCTCAAGTAAAGCACACAGACCAGACAGCAAAATTCCCAAGCTGTGACTTCCAGCAGATTCCCCTGCTCTTACCCTGCTCCCCCCCCCCCCCCCCCTTTTTTTTGGTCCTTTTCAGACTTAATGACAAGGAAAGACAAAACTTATTTCCTGTCAAGGAAGGTAAACAGCAGCATGGGTCAGCAATCAGTACACCCTGTTACCCAGAGGACAACACTTAGTTTCTATGCATTATCACTTGCAGCATAGACATGGGTATTGCCTATTGCAATACCTGGCAAACTAGATGCCTAAAATGCTAGTGAAGGAGAAAGCAGTCAAGAAACCCCACAGGCAATGGTGGTAGGATGGTTGTTTATTCTAGTTAGGCAGTTGCTAACTCTCCCCATAAGAGCCTGAATTCTGAGCCTGTTGAAAGCCAGAGAGCTCCAGTAATGAAGATGTAATCCATTGTTAGAAAGCTAAGTCATCTCCTTAGCTAGGCAGCAACTGAGCAGAAGTCATGAAGTAGGCATAGAAGTTGCATAGGCAACTGAGCAGAAGACATGAAGTAGAACAGAGCCTAAGGGGAGATGAGCAGGGACCAGGGCAGCCACAGCGCTGGCCAGACCACAGCTTGCTTGCTGGGATTGTCCCACAGTGCTGGGGCTGGAGGTACAGAACAGGAAAATGACAGCAACAGCTCCTGTTAGCAGGCACCAAGCAAAAGCAAGAAAAACAACTTAGATTCCAGATGAACTTCAAACCATATAGGAACAAAAAACAAACACTCCAACACAGCTTAAACCAAGAGTGGAGGCCCAGGCTGGAGCTTATATGGGGTTCTGGACCCACAGCTGGAGGCTACGCAGTAGCAGTCCCATGTGAGGCTGCTCAGGGCAATTAAAGGCTGATAAAGTCAGTAATGACAGGGGAGGTATAGGTAGTCCAACCATGCCTTTTGGGGTGGCAGCTAGGAGGTACGTGGGATATCCTAGAACGCCTTAATGGCATCAGTCATGGCATTGGATGCCTGTGCTTAGGCCACAGAAACCCACCTGCAGTGACTAATTGCACTATGGGCAGTACAGCGCTTCCTTACCCTGTGTTAGTGCTGAGAATAAATTAGCCTGGAACGGAGCAAGTGTGGTGTGGGAAGCTGTGGGGGCATCTTTATTTGGTGTTGGCTAGAATGGGGTTTTCAATTCTAAAGGTAAAGCAAGCAGTTAAGAAAATTTACCTGTGGTTTACTGCAATGAATTCTTAAGTTATTTCTGACTTTCAAAAAGTAAAAACAAAACAAATTATTTTGATATTAACTATTTTAACTTTCTTTTATAACTCTATTGAAGGAAAATCATTCAATAATTAGTTTTTGATGTAGAAATCAGAATGGGACACAAAAAATTGAGCCAAGAAATATGTGTAATCCTTTTCTTGAAAGAGTTATTGTTTTGACAAAAATAAAATAAATGGAAGAAGCATGCTTGACCTGTTGAGCTTTAATAGAGGTTTTTGTGTCGATTACATAACAAGTTCTTGAAATACTGATGCAACAACTGGTTATTTTTTCTTCCCTTTTTTTGTGAATTTAAGAATGCCTTCCTGGTGTCTTAGTAAGTTATCAGTGGTGTCTTTTCCTGTTTACTTGGCTTGCTGATATGGCCTAATGCATCAAACCAAATTCTGAAATACTTTAGAGGTAGGTTTAATTTAGTCAGTTTGTTGTACCTTGCATGAAGGGCTACGAAGATGGTGAAAGGCCTGGAGGGGAAGACGTACGAGGAACGGCTGAGGGCACTGGGCCTGTTCAGCCTGGAGAAGAGGAGGCTGAGGGGAGACCTCATCGCAGTCTACAACTTCCTCGTAAGGGGGTGTCGAGAGGCAGGAGACCTTTTCTCCATTAACACCAGCGACAGGACCCACAGGAACGGGGTTAAGCTGAGGCAGGGGAAGTTTAGGCTTGACATCAGGAGGGGGTTCTTCACAGAGAGGGTGGTTGCACACTGGAACAGGCTCCCCAGGGAAGTGGTCACTGCACCGAGCCTGACTGAGTTTAAGAAGAGATTGGACTGTGCACTTAGTCACATGGTCTGAACTTCTGGGTAGACCTGTGCGGTGTCAAGAGTTGGACTTGATGATCCTTAAGGGTCCCTTCCAACTCAGGATATTCTATGATTCTATGATTCTATGAACTCCCAAGACTCACACTTGAGATCTGTCTAGGCAGCTATTAAGGTACAGAGAGGATGTATTAGGGAAAGCTGATAGAAGAAGCATTGAGGTTCTTGATATGTTTTGCAAAGAACATCAAATCCTCCATATCTCTGCTTTTAATCATTGCTGACTGTGAGTTTAGCTGTTTCTCTGCTTCAAGAATCTTAGGGGGAAAAATGATTCCTCATCCTATAATTTACATCTGCTTAACTCATTTTTTGCTGCTATTATTTTTTATTTTTATTTTTGAATTGGATTTAGAAGTATTAAATAATTGGAATGTAATTCAGGTGTTGTAGATGTGGTTGGTCAGAAGTCACATAGTAGGTGTTGGGCTCTTTGGTGTGAGACAGTTAACTGGGAAAGGTTGTGATTTGGTATAGGCTTGAAGCCTCTCTTGGGAAGTGGCAGAAGAATGGATGCTGTAGACTTAAAAGTATTTTCTGAAGCTTTTCCTTCCTTGACTGGAAAGGCGTACTCTCAGCATGCTTCCCCAGAGCATGTAAGGAAGACAGTTTTCATGCATAGGTTGAAAGGTAAGTGGAGAAATTTCACTAGGTGTGTAAAGCTGTGAAATGGTCAGCCTGCCTTACCCAGATGCTACTGCCTACTTCTGCTGCCTTGGCATGGGGGACAAGTTAAAGTCTCTACTGAGTACTAGGAAGATTCCCTATTTGATACATTTTTTTTCTTAAGTAGTAAAGGGCAATTTCCTAGAGCAAACTGGAGTTGTAAATCTAATAGAAAGAAATTGAATTGCACCAATTAAATGTAACCATAATATCAGGGATAAAGCAGTGTATTCCCATTGCTAAGTTTCTGAGTGTCCTGGTTTCAGTTAGGACAGAGTTATTTTTCCTCCTAGTAGCTGGTAGGGTGCTATGTTTTGGATTAGGATGAGAAGAGTGCTGATAACATGCTGATGTTTTAATTGCTGCAGAGCAGTGCTTACACTAAGCCAAGGACTTTTCAGCTCCTCGCCCTGTCCTGCCAGTGGGCAGGTTGGGGGTGCAGCAAGAGCTGGGAGGTTACAGACCCAAGACAGCTGACCCAAACTGGCCAAAGGGGTATTCCATGCCATCTGGGGTCATGCTGAACAATATATAGGGGTGGCTAGCCAGGGTGGGGGGCTGGCTCTCGGGGTTGGGCTGGGCATCGGTCAGCGGGTGGTGAGCAATTGCATTGTGCATCACTTGTTTGTACATATTATTATTATTATTATTTTCTATCTTAATAAACTGTCTTTATCTCAACCCACAGGCTTCACTTTCCCGTTTCTCTCCCCCATCCAAGAGAGGGAGGGGGGAGGGTGAGCGAACGGCTGTGTGGTGTTTAGCTGCCGGCCGGGTTAAACCACAACACTGAGTGAAATGACAACAGAATAAGATCCACCATGATGACAGAATGAGGAAGATGCACCATTTATTATCAGGGTCTGTTATGTCTTAATTCCCAATTGGTTTCTTTTCTCTAAGGCATTACTTAGTGTGATATTCTGACTTCTAATGATGGCTAATACAGAGCTAGTGTCTGGTGTAAAGCTGTTATTTAAATAGTTTTAATTTGTTATGAATACATAAAATACATAAAGTACTTGATGTGCACTGTATCATCAGAACTTGTTCCTAACCTTTATCAATCTGATTAGTTATTTTATATGAGAGTAGAATTAGATGCTTGCAGTAGAAGTGCCAAGAGTTAGATATGATGTCTTTATTCAAGAGAAAATCAGTTAATCCAATTTTGAAGAACATATGCTAGTTCTGCTGGTTATAAATCCTTTCCAAGATGACCTGAGTTTCTCTCTGCTTCCTCTAAATGCTCTTTCCTAGCAGAAGCTGAGAGTTATGTAATCATTATGATTTTTTTTTAATGAAACAAACTTTTTATTAAAAAGATAAAAATAGTCACATACTTGGATATGAGAAAAATCAATTGTTGGAAAATATTCACATATAACTATTTTAAAATACTGTTATATCTCTGAAGAATAGCAAAGCTTTAGACTTTAGTCAAGTAAATAAAAAAATCAATTTAACTGTTTCACTGGATTTTTTTTTTTAAAGAGCATCAAATGTCTCATGTAAAAATTCAGGTTGTAGCATTCCCCACTAGGGAAGGGACTCACTGCCTGCACAGAGCAGGGTTTTTCCAGGACTTCCATGGATGCTTTAGAGAATTACTGAGTGCATCCTTACCAGACAATTTGATGTGGGGGAGCCATATTCTTATTTTACAGATTGACCAAGAGTTTCTTTATACTTAAAACTGAATTTGGATTAAGTAAAGGAGGTCAGTTGGAACTAGCGTGAAATAATGCCATGAACAGAAGAGCATAGACAGACCTTTGCAAAGTCTTGTAGTCAACCACAAAAATGCAGGCTCAACTAGCTTGTGCTGTATTCCATTAAGGATATGTTGCCTGGTCTTGGACAAATGAAGTATGCCTAATCTGTAACATAGCATTGTTTAATTCATACAAAGTACTGGTGAACGTGTATCCAGGTGTGGTACAGCACAATGACACCAGTATGCAGTCTCATTTGTAACATCCACATATCTCTAACTATAGTAAGCAAGTTACACGTGTGGATTAAATGCATTTTATAGCGGGTGACTGATCACTTCCCATTGTTCACTTCAAAACACATACTGTTATCCTCTTATCCTCTGGATGAGAGCTTGGAAGTTGGATATTACTGATGCTTTTTTTTTTTTTTTTTTTAAGTGGTTACACATCAAGGCACATTTTGTTTAATTCCTTAATAAAATCATATGTATTTTAGATTTAGTCTGAGGGACTCATTCCTAATACTGAAACACTCTGGTCTGCTGAAACATTTGATTAATTTTGTGCTGGTTGCAGTTTTGTACAGAAACCCTGAAAGCAGCCAAGAAGCTCTACAGAGTGTTGCCGAACATAGCTGTGAATTATTACTGTAGTAACACTCACAGAAATAAGCACAGCTTCCAGTCTCAGTGGAAGGTTTGTGTCTGCTTGGCTTTCCAGTCACAGCTTCTTACTCCTTGTGCTGCGGAGGCTGGGATTCCCGTGGGGGTGCTGGGCGCAGTCTAGAAGGACAAATATTTACGGTGTCCAAGCAGCTTTCTAATCAGCTATAAAGATGGCACAACAGCACAGGGCTTTGACAGGGAAGATTTAAGTGAAGAAGAAACTACCACTGTATCTCACTAATGTGGTTGAGAATTAATGTTGATATTTGCAGGCAAGAAGCTTTTTAAAAAATCCTAGTAAATTATAGGAAGAAATGGCTTAAAAAAAAAAAAAAAAAAAAAAAAAAGAGAGAGACCCTCTAGTCCATGCCTTTTGACAAGGCAAGATCACTTCTACCAAGCTTTTCTGACAAATGTTCCTGCAGCATGTTCTTCAGAAGTCTCCAGTGCTGAAGGAACCTATTACGGTTCGCCCTATTCTCACTGCACAAAAGTTTTCTTTGTGTCTGGCATGAATCTCTCTTGCTGAATGCTTAGCCTGTTATTCTTTCTTTTGCCCTCAGAGGGCAGAAGAACAATTTATTTACAATAAACAATTTCTTAACTCTTCCCCTTTTTATCTTGCATATAGAGAAAAGCCCTTCCAGAAAATATACAATCGTAATTCTTTCAGCCCTTTTCTTAGAGGTTTCAGAAGACTTATGATTATGTGATAATTTGCTGGTTCGCTGGTACTTTTTATTGTTCTCCTGTTGATATTATGTAGTTGATTTGAATCTTTCTCCTAAGTAGTGCTTAGATGATGTATTACATGTGAGACCTCACCAAGGTGGATACAGGAGTTATTTCATGTATTTCTGAACGTGATGCTCACTTTTGAGTGGCAATATGATAATGCTTATTTCAATGTGATCTATCATAACCCTGGTATCATTATTTGAAAAATGTATTTATTGCATTGTTCCCACCTCTTGTGGTTTGTACTTCTTGGAAGTTGATCATTCCTATCTGTAACGCTTTACCCTTATCCTCACCAAATGACACCCTGTTTGTTTTACACCTTTCCTTCAGTTTCTCGGGATGATCAGGTATTCCAAACCCGTTCTCTGAGCACTCATAGCTTTTTCTAATACTGTATTCCATGTTTTTGTTATTCTCAGAATTTGGGTTTTCTTCCTAAATCTTGTAGTGCTTTACCTACAAGGGAAAAAAAATGTAGAAGTAGATCCCAAGAAATATATTTGCATGCATTTGCACACACTGTTTTATTTATAATACTTCCTTGTGTCTGGTGATATTTAGGACAAACGAGAATGTTCAGAAAATATGTGGGAACAGATGAAAAAGCTCATTTGGAGAACTTTGAAGGGAAAAGTGAGTAAAGCCTTTTGAGTTCCATTGTATGATAATTTTCTTTCACAAGGAGAAGCAAGGAGAAAGTGGAGACAGGCTACCATCTATCCTCACCTAGAGATAACTGTTACAAAGAAGAAACGTGGGGAGCCAGTTCGAAGTTCACCTGCTCTTTGGTAGAAGTCTAGACACAGAAAGAAGAGAAATAAACAGTGATTTACCTTCCCTTGGTACTAGGAAATGACAAAATCTCCATAAAAGATATTTATCTCTTACTGAGTTATCTCTCTCAAACTTTTTTGCTTTGTAAATCACTGAGGTATTAGAAGAGCAAGAGGTGTACCTTTCTCAAGAAGCCTGTTGTGCTGCTTTTCATCTGCTGAGTTGCTAATATTCATGAGACATCATGAGACATCAGTAACAGTAGTTGACTATTTTCAAAAGGCTGTGTGCAGAGATAACCCTCGTCTGGTGTGCTTTGGGAGGGAACTCCTGCTTTGCTCAGATGTTATGCCTGGCATTTGACTATCCATGTTCCAAAATAGGAATGCCAAATAAAGTTGGTTTCCAAAATGGTGCAACTCCCCTGAGCAAAGCAGTATTTGCAAGTGCAAATATAGATTTGAAGTCCTACTACCATCCCTATAATACATGTTTTAAATGCTAGGGGCCTTTTTTTTTTTGGGGGGGGGGGGGGGGGCGGGGGGGGAAGGTTGTAGTTATGTATAAATAAAATGCCTGAGCCGTAAATAACAGAAGGGATCACAGTTCGAAAATCATGCTTTTGGATAGCTTTTGACTAGATCTTAAAAATACCTCGAGAGTATGATTTTAAAAAACAGTTGTCCTCATTCTTTTTCATTTAAGGAATCTTCAGATGCTTAACCGAGATCAGGTTACCAGTATTACAATTATGCACTGCCACTTCTAGATGACCTTGAAATTATTGATGTAGAGTTACCAGTCCCTGCTTCTTTTGTCTTTATGCTTTTGCGGTACTGTGGGATTGATCCTACTCCAGGCAGACCCACCTGGCGCCTCAGCCATGACCACAAATCAATTAAATGGTCTTACCAGGGTTGCAGAATTTTACAGATGGAAATCCAGCAGTTGCCATTTATAGCAGGCTGTGGAGAAAGCTTTGTGAAATGTGATATGGTAGGCAACACCACCCTTCTGGGAGTCAGGCCAGCCTGCGTGAGAAATGGGAAGCTGAAAAACATCACCGCGGAGAAATAAGGATAACTGAGGAAAGGAACCTGGGCATACAGTATGTATGCGTAGATGGGCAAGATGGTAGTGGAAAAGCTCCAGCTGACCAAATATTATCAGAAAAGGACTATAGAATATAGTTTAGGTTTCTAAAATATTTCCACTTGTGACTGAAATGAATCTGAAACTTGGAAGCTTTGGATGTTATCTGGGGGAGTTGGGGGGGGGGGCTTCAAAACAACAAAGACATTTGTCATTCTGGTCTTAAGTATCACATTAGGCTCCCAGATTGCAAATATATTGCCTGCTTCACTGAGAGCAAAGGCCAAAATCTAGAAGTCCAGAGAGTGTCTTCACCCATAAACTACTGACTTCATTTTCCTAAATCTTGTATAAATGTAAATTTGAGTTGGTTATTCAGGGACCACTATACAATTTCTTATTTTGGGGGCTTAATTTAATCCTGACATTCTGAAAGCTTTTCATTCAAATCTTATCAGAAAAACTTAGTAGAAAAGTACTTGTTTTAAATAAATAAAAATGGTTAGGGATTATATAAATAACTAATATTTCTACTGAAAATGTATTTATCTACTACCAGAATAGAACTGATACCTGTTGTGCTATCAAAAACTTTCTCTAGTCCAAAATGGGTATACAAAAATTTCCCAGAACCAAGCGAAGAACAGAACAAAATGCATCAAAACAGATGTCAGAATATTTTACCTTAAGGAGTCTATGAAAACACAGCCTTCATAAACTCCCTTTATGTCAAATCAGTTTAATTTTACCTGTAGTATTTTTCAGGAATTAGGCTTTATAAAAATTGTGAGAAGCAGATTAATGTTCATTTACCTGAATATGCAAGTAACTGAGTAAGTGGAACAGACAGAAGGCTGTTTGCTTCTTTTAGTTAATATAAGCTCCAAATTTCCCATAATACAGGATCTGGGCCACCTCCTTCTCCCTCCGTCTTGGCAGTTGGTACTGTTCTGCTTTCATAAGTGTTGCTAATGCATAAGGCATGTTTTGAAATAGTTTACCCTCATTGCCCAGTGAGAGGTCACTTAAGAGGGAATTAACAACGGATGGGAACTAATAAAGGTCTAGGACAGTTGCCAGTAGAAGAGGGAATAGAAACTTCTCAAGTGACAAGTACTAAAATGGGTGAAACATCCTTTGGAATAGGGTTGGATGGAAATGTTCTTGCGTAGAAGAATCAAGTAACAAATACGTGTATGCACTTGAATAGCCTCATATTCAGAGAGGAGTGCTGAGAATGCAGTCTTGGAGGATTTGGGCAATTAAATGGGAAAGAGTGACTGGAAGGGATAACCACATCTGAGCTGCTTGCTCCCTGAAGGGGGTGTTGCTAAGATGGGTGGCAGAGCTGCACTAGTAGAGGGTTGTCTGGTCGTCTGTTGTGACTCCCTCATGGGGAGGTTGTTTTTAATCTATTTTTTATGCTGTGATTACTGGTTTTAATCCAGTTCCTGATAAGATGAATTTTCAGATTAAGTTCTGACACATGAAAATAAGATTAAGTGCCTGTAGTACTTATGACAGTGCAAAATAATGAAACAAAACTCACTGTCAGGGGAACCTGGCAATATGTAGACCTGGAATTCTGGCCTTTTTGTGTTCAATTCGATTGCTTTTGGCTATCTGGCTGTAGTCTTCTAGTTGCGGTTTACTTGGATTTTCATGGTTGTCCCTTGCTATTTGATAACAAATTCATAAAACAATCTTGTTCCTGATTAAAAAAAAAAAAAAAAAAACTTATAAGAAGTACCGGTCAGTTTTTCAATTGATATAATGTGAAGGGATGCTTTTTCAAAGCCCAGAAAGCCTCATTTATAGAGAAATCTCTTGCTCTTTCAAAGCATCTGGCAGCAGGTCTGGTTGCAGAACACATTAGAGAAATCCTAGCTGGGACACCAAAAGGACATTTTGCTCCCAATTGCTATGCAAAAGGTGCCGATATGCAGCTACAGTGCGTGGGAGCCTCAGTGCATATTGGCCTCAGTGTTTGTATGGGTGTACTTAAAAAGACAGGGGTATTCTTCAGCTTAAAGCAGAAATCTGTCTATGCCTAGAGCATCTCACTGGAGAGCCTTTCCTTATAACCATAAAATATAGGAGAAAACCGAGCCATTTAAAACACAAATATTTGGCACCTCCGGTCTCAGTGCTGCTCCTGCACAGCCATGCTGGCTTTTAACTTCTTTGTTTTATTAAACTATTAAGCTGGGAATTTTTATTACTCCCAATATAGCACTGCTAATAAAAAGTTACAGTTAAAAGCCTCTGTGGGTACTGAAACTTGCAGCTGTGATTGCTCTTGATGGAAATAAAGACAAACTCGGCTTTTAAAGCCTGCCTCTGTCAGGTGGTGGCTTCAAATCAGAGGGAGCTGTGTGGGATAGCAGCTGGGAAGGACTTACAGCAGCAGGAGGGTGACAAGGGGAATGAAGAGAAGGTGTCAGTGGAAGAGAAATATTAATTACGTGTTTGGGGCACAGCTATAGTTACAATATGAAAATATCTCAACGTTTGGAAATAATGAAAAGACGCTTGCTGCTTTAATCCATGCATAAATATGACACTGGTTTGCAGTAGTAGTGGCTTGAACCTCACTGGAGGCTTTGAATGATTTTGCCGTTAGTGTGGAGTTCTGTAGCACAGCACGACTCAGGACCACTGTATCGCAGAAAAATCGGAGCAGCAGGGTGAGGCAGCATGCTGCTACCCATCCAGGAACGAGGATATCTGAGGCTGTTCAGAGCTGTAAAGGGCAGCCTCTTGAACGAGGACCTCTTGAACTGGGGGTTCAATGCCACAATAAAAGAAATTTCAATACAAATAATCTTCTTTTATATCCAGCTTCCTAAACCCAAGTAATTCTCTTTGGCACAGGAGAAAAAAAATTGCACTTTCTTATAGGATAGTTTTCTCTGCTGGAAATAAATCTTTTCAGTTAGAGCAAAACCTTGAGATGGAAGCTCTGATATAATGATCTGAAGTTTTCTGTCTTAAGGCAGACTCTTTTTACAGCCCCTTTCTTTTTGTGGAAGTATAATATGGCAGATATACCCATGTTCTCAATTACTGAAGTCGAAATCCAAGTTACCTGACTGGACTGCAGGAGTCAGCCCTGGGATGTAAGAGTATTGCAGGCACGCACGGTGTCTCCTGCCGGGCCTCAGAAGTGACGGGGAGCACGGCTCTGTGCTAGCTGCCTAGGAAATGAGGCTGCCTCCCTAGAGAGAGGTTATATTGCCTGCGGGTTCATTTGTGTTTTGTTCCAAAACAAAAATTGCAGCTGTAGACGTCTGAAAATAAAAAGCCTCAAACTGCCCGCTCTTCAGTAGGTATTCGATGAGCAAGCTATAGCCACTGAGCGGATGGTCAGCTGTCTCATGGGTCACAAAGGCTGCTGAGTGCTTGAGGAGAAAATGTGCTCTCTTTGAAGGCAAAGCTCCCGTTGACTCCTGCTGGAGCTGTGTTTGTGTGTGCGCTCAGGACAGGTCAGTCCTTCCAGAAGGAGCTCCTCTGGTTGCACCTTTCATTGATGTGACCGAGCTGAATTTAGCTCTGCTGCTCTTGCTGAAGTTTTCTTGAACATAGCAACGCTGGAGTTGAATAATAAACTGTGGAGGTTGCTGAATAATCTTGGTGCCGTCTTTTCTCAGTACTCTCATTTCTTCATGTGAGCATGAGGCAATATGCTGTATTTTTTGTTTGTTTTTGATTAATTGTTAGTCTACCCAAAGCCACCACCCGTGGGAGTGTGAACATAGGTAACATGTGAACATAGTGTGAACATGGGTAACATAGGAGAGCAGATTTTAAGCAATGGCAAATATTCATTAGTGCTGAAGGCTCATAACCGGAGCAATTTTTGTGCTCCCTGCTCCCCTCTTTAGGAACTGCCGCTGCTGCCCCCGGGAGCAGGAGAAGGTGCCCACTGCTCAGCCGCCGGGGTTAGCCTGGCCTTCCTTGTGCTCCTCTTCTGGCAGTGCTTTGTGTGAAGGCAGTTCTCAGATCTGGTAGATGTATTTTTCTCTCTGAATCTCCATCCACTTTGAATAACTCATACAAGTCTGTGTTCAGGAGAAAGAAGTGTCCTGGTTGAAGCATCATCACTGCATTACGCGGGCATTTTGTTGGCTGGGCGCACCCAGCACACAAACTAAGCAGCTTTCAGAAGGAAGGACGAGGCGTGTTACTGTGGCCACGATGTAAATATACAGCAGTGTGACTGCCTTAGGAACTGTGATGCCAGGGCAGCTCTGGGGGATGAGGAAAACACAGTCACAAGGATTGAGAACAGTACAGAAGTGATCAAATATTTTCCTGTGACCCACTAAAACATGGAAAAAAAAATCTGATGTAGGGAAAGAGTTAAAGGAAGATGCCTTTATGATTGTACTGCACAACCCTATCGACTGTTTATATTTCTCCAAGGCTAGAATCAGGGGGACAAAAATGATTCTTATGAATATTTAATGCATATATTTTTAAGTGTTTAATCAACTCAGTGAATTAAGGGGACTTGCAATGAACAGATGAAATATTAGATACTGTGAAGACAAGCATTTAAATTAGGAAAACAGCATGATAAGATTGCACTAGCTGAGTCCAAGAACCCTTGATCTAGAGATTTAATGGATGGAAGGGAAGTCAGGCAGGAATATGTGAAAAGATACTATTAGTGCTCTGGGGTTATCCGAGGAAAACTGAATTTTCATTGTGAGAAATTAGGTTGAAAATGCCTACTTTTCACCCGTATTTTTTAGGAGGGACCCTATAGTAAATTACAGAAGGAACAGGAGATATAAAAAAATAAAAGTAGGGAGGAAAGATACAATATTTTGGAAGCTGATTGCAAGGACTTTTTCACATTCCTGTACAGCACAGCTTTCTGCCTTTTGTAAAGGGAGATCAAAGCTCTAGAAGAGCATAATCTAACGAAAGGCATCTGGGCCTTGGGATAAAAGGAGTAAGTGTCTGAAAAAGGATGACAAGTGTATAGTTATTCCTCCTGTCAGATCTAACACCCAATTGGAGAAACAAGAACACAACCTGCAACAATCCACCTCTCTTACACCATCAGTAGTGGAGATCTGAAGTCGAAGGACGCATGCAGATATATTGTTAAACTCACAGGGGAATAAAAATGCTGCTGTTGTACTATTGAAAGAAAATGACCACAATTTTGCAGTGTGTACTATTTAAAGAATGAAGGTTATAAAGTTTTTGGTTGAAAAATAACTGAAATACAATCAGAATGATTCATGAAAGGCAAAAAGCTTTTCACTTGTGACTTCCTTACAAAACAGATTTTGGTTATTAATGTAGAGTTACAAGGCTACTCTATCAAAACTTGTCTAAGTTTGTACGGTAGGTATCAAGGTCTCTGAAAGGTCGTTTTCAAAAAGCTGTGACTCTTACTTAAAAATAGCACTTCTATTTCAGTGAATCTGGAATTTTGAGGATATGATAGTTTTGAGTACTTGTATTATTTTTTCTTATACGTAAAGTACAGAAATAGGCAACAGAGATACTCTCGTAAGGGTTGGCCAGATCACTGGACCAGGCTGGCCGATCTCTAGCAGCAGACAAATTTCTTTTAAAAACACACAGAAATCCTCAGAGGTAAGAATAATGGGACATCTGTGTATTCTGATAGCCAGCCAGAGAATTCATGTTTTCCATTAATATCACTGCACCTTTTACACAGGATTAAACAGTTTGCTTGTGATTTGCCTTGTGGTCCATAACTAACCTGGCTTGTAAAAAACATGGCTTCAGCCCTGAGCTCCATGACAGCTTTGTGCTCCTCAGCATTCATTTTCATGGGGTTGTTCTTCTTGGTAAGAGAAGATGAATGGAAGAACATTTTCCTTCCTTCTGCTCCATGCGTGTCTGTATGTAGTGTGCTATTCACTCCTGTGCTTAATTCTCTGCAGTGCTTCATATTCTTTGTCTTCCTTTCTTTCCTCCTCTCTGACTGATATTTTTCACCTGTGCTAGAAACACTTCATCCATCTCATGTGTAGTAGAGACTAAGACTGATCAAGAGACCTGAAATGATTGGGGTGGAGGGAAGCCTTCGGCCTCAGCAGTGGCCCAGGTGCGCTCCCTGTTGCCTCCTGGCCTGCTATTGAACAGCTTCATGTTCCCCTGCATGTATCAGCCCCGCGTCACTGTTCAGCAGTGTCCTGTTGGCCAGGTTCATAACAGCAGTATTTACACTAAGCTCTTTTTTTTTTTTTTTTTAGTGCCAACAGTATATTTGAATAACTAGGAAATTATTTGAGTGTACGGCCTTGTATTTTTAATCCGAATTTTATCTGCTGATTTTCCTGCACCCTTCCCCTCTTCCTGATTGATTGCTTTCTGTTTAGCTAGGCTGGGATTTCTTACACCATCAGTACTCTGAATAAGATAAAATTACTTAGATTCTTCTAAATACATCTTAGACATGCCCGAAGTTCACTCATGCCTGTCTCAGATAACTGGTACACCCGATGAACATACAAACGATTTTATTTGGAGTAGCTCATTCAGGCCTTTGCTATCTTGAACACTGAACACTTTTTTCTTTGCTTTGCTGTCTTTTCAACTGCCCATTTTCTGTGTAAGGAGGACCGTCAGGTGGTGCAGAATTAGCATGGGCAACATGGTTGTTATCTAAATAAGCCACTGAGGATGAAGATAAGCGGTGTTCAAGGGGCATATCAGCGTTCCCTGCTGGCTGCAGAGTGCAGTGATTGTGCTGGAGCTCACTGGAGGAATTATGAATGTGCAGCTTAATCTTCTGATGAATTCACTTTCTGTCACTCTTCTGTGTGTTTACTTTCTGCAAATAATCCAGTAAGTTATGGGGTTTCTGGTAAAGTTTTATGAGGATATTTTCAGAAAGACATCTCTGCTCATACCCATCAAATCCTGGGAGCGTGTTGTGCTCTGCATTTGTCCAATTAAATTTCAGATAAAGAAATCTTAAAAATCTTAGTTCATTTTGAATTTTAAACAAACAGAAGCAAAACTCTGTTCCTGGGCTACGTGCAAATGGGAAGTGATAGCATCTGATAAATTGTGTTGAAATATTTGCACAAAAATGTCTCTGGGTACAATTTGTGTACGGACATATTGAGCAAAGTTAGGACACGAACTCAGGGCTTGGCTTTCAGATCTTCCTGTGGAGATTCCTACCAAAATATTTAGCTCTTTAAAGCAGAAGCAAAGGAGATTGTGGAGGGTTTGGAAGACCAATTTTACTACTCCTATATTCCAGGCTGGTCTCTATTCCTTTCCCTCTGGTCTCAAAACTCCAATTCAACCATTTAGACACCATTTAGTCCAGCCGGATTTAAAGGATTAAATGGCAGCATGAAAGCCCCAAGCCTATCTGAGGGGTTTGTGCATCAGTCTTCTTCCAGAAAGGAGAACTTGAGAAGTCCTGTCTGTGGCATGCAGTGTCCCAGTTCTGCTGCCTTCACGCAGGGGATGCCAGGGTAAGGTTTGCCTCATGCTGCCTGCTGCATGGGCCCTGGCTGCATGCTAGCCTAAAGCTCTTTCCCAGTTCTAATAGGAAGTGTTAGCAGTAATAATGTGCATTCCCAAATAACTCTTTAAAGAGGAAGCACAGATATGTTCAAAGTTCAAGAAAAAATCCTAGTGAACTATAATAATGAAAAAGGTAAAGTTATTTCGGGAGCAGCAAGTCTTATCCCAGCTTGTGTACAGTTGAACAAGGTGTGCTAGAGTCTCCCCATACAATTATTTAGGCTCTTTGCTTCCCATAACTAAGTCTGGGAAATACCATCTGTTTCCACCACATGCTGTTTTGCCCCACAGCAAGTGGCATTGAGTGTGATTGTGTTTATGAGATGTACATTGGAAAAACTGGAGAGGCTGGGGATACTCGTCATTTGTGGTTTTGCAGACCCTTCCATCTGAAAATATTCCTCTGGTTGCTGTTCTCCTCTGGGTCATCCTGGAGGAAGATGAGGGGAACTGGAGAGCATGGTGACACCCGTGTACAGCTGTATACCTTTGGGATATTATGTTGAACAGAAGACTTGGACAGACATGTTCTTACACACCTGCAGTCTTATTTTATTTATTTTTTCCTTTTTGAAAAGAAAAGGGAAGGCATTTCATTACAACATAAGCAGTAACAATGGGTTGTTATAAAAGCACTACAGCTGGATTATGCAGTTGAGTTCTTAGCTTGGAGTAAAAAGAATGTCATATTTGTTTCTTAATTTTCTAGGGAAAAGAAAAATATTTTCCTGTCCTAGATAAAATTCCCCTAGTATTACAGTGTCATACCTGTGTCTTCTCTCCATCACTGACAGTAACACACCTTCTGTTATGTAACCCACCAGTTTGCTGACCAATTAAAAACTCAGAAGAAATTACCTAACTGGGCTCTTGTTTTTTTCCCGTTGTTGCACACTTATTCTGCTTTACCATCTCTGCTCTGGTGCTATCTCTGGAAAAATACCTGGTTTTTTTTTCTTTCTTTTTTTCTTTTTTTTTTTTTTCCTGACTAATCTCGATGAAGGTTTTCTGTGAGGCTTACTACATGGAAATGATGAGGTACTTCCAGAGGCTAGCACTGGCTGTCGTACAGCCATCACCGGCACGGTAACCAAGTTCCCACTTTACAGGTGGTGGTATTTCTGAGATTTTTTTTTTTTACTGTTTTATTCTGAAAACCTGTGCTCTTGCACTGCTGTGTGCTTTGGGATGGTGTAGTATTGTCTGATACAGTCTTAGGTATCATTAAATGAGTGTGAAATAGGAGTTGCATCAAATGGAGAAATTACATTCACAGCTCAGAATCACTGAGAAACTCTTGCACAAGCATCTTTCAGTTCTCACAGCATAAGAGGTTATGGGGTCTTTAAGATCAGTAATGGTATGAGGAATTAAAAATCAGGAGTAGGAGTATATATACAGATTTATTTATTTTTTTGAGCATTTCCTACTGACTTACCAGGCAATAGTCTTAAAAAATAGAGAAAGTATCCTTCACAAAGTACAGGTAGATCAATAGCTTTTTAATGCCCTTGTGTGTATCTAACTTTATCTGAAAAAACTGCTATTATTTAATGCTGGAACTCATGATAATATTTCCTGGGTTTATATTCTTTCCTGTTTTCTTACAGAAACAGGCTCCCTGGCTAAGTGGGCCACATCTGACACAATGGGGCCGTTCCTGTGTTTGTACTCATGCTCTGCTGGCGTACCACCAGTGCCACCTGAAGGGGGGCAGAGCCTCCCTGGAGATGAATGTTAACCTCTTGCTGAAATCCCATGTGGTGCTGTGTAAGGCACACAGCTTTCAGCGAAAACTCTTTGCTGAGGTTGTACGATTGTGAGGCTAGGCTGGGTAGAGGCACTGAGACCAGGGAAAGCTTCTGGTGGTTCTGCCTTAGTCTGGAGCCTTTCATTTGCATCTTTCTTCACTGAGAATATCCAGTGGATTAAAAATCGTTGTATTGCTTTAAGAACAACTTCTCCTTTATAACACAGGCTTTGACCCTTTCTTTGACCACCATTATTTTAGCTTTCTTTCAGTTCTACTAGAACTGCCACTTCAATTTTTAGCTTCTGATTTAATAGACCCCTGTCAAAGCCTGCATAAAACTGATTTAAAATAACCATAGAAACAGAGTGTATTTTCTTAATCTTTCAGATTGATGTTTTATATGTTTGTCTCTGATCTTTGTAAAAATTCAATAGAAGGACTTGAAATGCTGCATTTAGGTAAAACAATCTAAAATAAAAAAATAAATAAAAGCAGGTTGCTGTGCATGGAAGGTATGATTTTATGCCATTGCAATTCAGCACAGGCCCATTCAAGGAGAAGCTCCAACAGCTTGCCAGGGGCTGTCTCCATAAGCTGGGGCTGCTGCTGCTGGAGCCTGCAGTAAATTTTCGGCTGTTTTACAGCTGGCAACTGTTAAAGTTGGCACAAGCCCATGTAAAATGTTTAGATAAAAAATAAATACTCCTTTTTTTCTCTCCCTTCAGAGCTAATCATGTTAATAAGTATCAGGAAGAACAAACAAATAAATCAGTGGTGAGGATTCATCAGTAAATACTGTTATCTCCCTCGTTTAATTCATAAAGCTGCAGAAGTCAGGTGCTTGCAAAGCTAACAGGCTTCACTTTTTAACAGCAAATCTGCGGAACTGTAGTGCGGCTGTCTTTGTGGTACGTCTTTGTTTGTTTGCTGAAGTAAAGTGGTTGTCTCCTTGGCGCTCTGAGCAGATGGTCTGGGTTCTCTAGTTCTGCTGAGAACTACGTTTGTAACTAATGCAATAGCTGTAATATCATTTTATGGTAAGGTTAATTTTTTATGAAGGGTTTTATAAAGTAGTTTCTCAAAGCCAGGACTGACCTTTTTTGAATTCTAGCTACTTCCTACACCTAAAAATGGTGCCAAACATTTTTATATCTATGCAAGAGTCATACTTCTATCATACTTTACGGTTTAGCCTTCTGATTTTCCCAGGTTCTCCTACCAAGTGTTGCACAGCTCATGTACTTGTAATACACTTCACATGCTGTAAAAGCAATGACATCAATGCTTTCTCTTTAGATGTTACCACACATAAACAAGATAAATAAGGAATTATGCTTTATGAAGTAGGATGGAAACTTATCTTCATCACAGTTTTGTCCTTATTGCCATAATTCTGAAGCACTTTTAGTTGCCTTTGCACCTTCTGAATTGCATTAGTGCTGCTAGGATGAGCTGCCCATTTCATCCTTTCACCTTCCTCTGAAATATTTCTTATTTAGTGTGGTCTTTAAAAAGATGTTCAGTGGCTAAAAGACATAAACTTCTCAGTTTCATATAGCACAAGGATCTCAGGAAGGGAGAGCGTTGCTAGTTGGGTACTGAGATTTTGCTTCTGGCTGCCTCAGGAATCAACTAGAGGGGAATGTGGCTCCAGGAGATTCGAGCAGCAGGCTGGATTCTCCCTCAGAGTGCCTGTGTGTGGCTTTGAGCTTTGCCATGAAGCAAAGACCTTGTAATACTGGCACCTCAAGTTCTTACTCCAAGAAGAAACAGTCCCTTCTGATGCTGTATGTGATGCTGTATAAAAGCGTAATTTCTTTGGCTTGAAAAAAGCTCAGGGGTACTCTGTTTTGAAATATTCCTGTAACCTGGGGCTAGAGGGACAGAAGGAGAAATTGGACTGGCTGTATTCACACATGGATCAGTGCTACCTTAGTTCTCAGCCTCATACACTTGAGTGGAGCTGCCAGTTTGCTGCAGGATTTGCCACAGGAAACTGGCAGAGAAATGGGGACATCAGCAAAGACATTAGACACGTGTTGCACAGCAGTTTGGCATATGGCCATTTCCTACAAATTACCTTCAAAAGCTTTCCATTTTGTAGCACTGAGCTATTAACGCACTATAAACTCTGTGCAGTGTCTTAATAGGATTCCTTCTGTACGCAATGTATATACCATTGGAGTGAGTAATGTGTGTTTTCTTATATGTGCATGTAGGAACCAAGGGCAAGTGGTGTTCTAGTGTTATCATGTCAGGTTTTCAGAGTTGTCTTTGTGCCTGTACAAGGCTTTTGAAGCCAAGAAGCCATACTAGGTGAGAAGCTTCTTCAGGAAATACGGGGGAGGATGGAGTGGGGTGCATTTTCTTCTCTATTATCAACGTCCATCAGGTGTCATGCCCAAAAGTGTTTTTCAGTCTTATAAGTTTAGAATTTAGTGGAAGACTTCTGCTTATCTCAAAGTTCCCTCTTCACATCCTCCTTCACCATACCATTCTCCTTACCTGTAACTTATCTGTGCTTTTGCCTTCAAAAAGTTGCCATGTACATAATTCCAAATTGAACCTCATTAGCAGAGGGTGCTGGGAACTCAGACAAAGATCAGGAGAACAAACCAACACCTTTTCTCAGTCCCTTTTCATCTGAGGAAGTTCAGGTCCTGCTAGCAATTTTCACAGCAGCTAATAAATCTTGCTCTTGGGACAACTTGTTATCTTTGATCACGTTATTGGGCTTCAGAGTACTGTATCTTCCACTCCAAGTACCTTCCATTTTGCCTGTGTTTACAAGAGGATGCACGCTTCTAATTTCCCTTTCTCATCAGGTATCAGCAGGAGTTTCCATACAGCTCTACAAAAACAGATGCCCTGAGGAGATCTAATCCAGATTCCTTTTCTTTTCCAAGTTAATTTTAGTTAGTCATATAGTGAGAATCAGATTTCCCGGGGGAAAAAGGGCAATATGATTTTCTTGTTTCTCCATTGGGGTTTTTTGCTATGTTAAGCGTTCCCTATTGTCTAGCACAGAGTGGGTGCACAGTGCCGCCAGTCAGGTGAATGTTACATCCAGCCTGACGTATAAACCATGTGTAAAGCTCCTCCCAACTTCATTTTCACACTTTTCCTGTAGGGGTTCATCTGCTGCCCAGTTTCTCCGTATTTTCTATGTTAGCAATTTATAATCCCTTCTTTATCTTAAAATTTTATATGCACTCATTTCCGTATTCCTGTCCCCACATGTCTGTAGCACTGTGATACAGAAACTTTGAGTCAATAGCAAAGTTTGCTTAGACAGCGGAGAGCCCAACACTTAAGTCAATTGTATGATGTTCACTTATTTTGGGGGTGGGGTGGAAGCCTGGTCTTCTGGATTTTCAAAATATTAGAAAACACAGTAGGATTAATTTCTTCCATTGAGAAAAAATAATGGAAAAATTGGCAGGAAAAACAAATGTTTATATGTTTTTTTTTTTTTTTTTTTTTTTTTTTTTTCTCCTCCGGTAAAGTACCAAGGCTTTCCTATTTAGTCTTTGACAAGTGATGTTTTAGTTCCAAGTGAAGCTAAAGTTTTCTGAGGAGCTACCTCAGCAAAGTTGGGAAAGTAAGGTTTCCAGAGCAGGAACTGGACATGAACATAATAAAATGAAAAGATGAGAAGAGTTCTTGTGCATATTGTGATTTAAAATGTAGCACAAAGCCCACTACGAAATCAGAAGCACACTAAGCACCCCAGGGTAACTCCACTGGGGCTAGGCCTCTCTAATCTTGAAATGCAGGAAACCTTGCATACAGAAGTTTTGGAGAATACATTTCTATTTTGTTTCTGTGAAGAAGTGACGCTACTTTAGGTGTCCCCCTGTGTGTCTCATGCCCCCGGCCTCCTAGCTGGGACCTGCAGGAGAGCTGCGTGCCTTTCCTCACATGGGCAGCAGCAACGCTCCCAGCTGCCAGTTGCTGATTTACTTCATTTAGTTTCACGTGGCCTAGTTTTGTGCCATGAAACACAAACGGTTGCAGGATATTTAATTAAAAACTTGAACATATAAACTCAGAAGAAAGCGCAAAGTGGAATTTACAGAGAGAGCTGAGAATAGCCGTGGCCATATGGATTTCATTGGGTATGCGCAGTATGCCGATACTGTCTTTTTTGTTAGCAATTATCTGCTCTCTATTTTCTAGCCCTCTAATTCTTGTTTTGCATTTAGCATCTCAAAGCCATTCAGAAGAAACATACTTTAAGCATCATTACTACACAAATTGGTAAACTGGGTGTAAACATTTTATAAGCAACATGTTCCATTTTTTTAAATGGAAACATTATTTCACAGCTGCTGACTTACTGGGTCACAAGTTAATAGTGTCTCTGCTTAGCAGTGAAATTGGGCTATTACTGACTGTGTCATCATGAGTTAGGCTACTGTGGGTTTTTCATTTCTAGCAGTAGTTATAAATACTGTATCATCATTGTGAGCCTTTCTTTTTCTGTCATAAAGTGTATTTGATGGATCAGGGATCTGTTTTCTTATGGAATATCAGCTATAACTATTTTGATACTGCAATTTGAGCATCGTATTCAAGGAACAGACTGTGTTAGGATGATAAGATATATTCCAGCATGCACTTCGTAGGAATCAGCGGAAAATGTTGTCCTGGATGTTTAAAATAATATTTTAAAAGAATGTTCAGGGAGGTAACCTGAACAATCTACGGTTGCCTTGAACTAAAGCCATAAGAAAAGCAACTTCAGGAAACTCTGGGGGGTTCTGCTGTGACTTTCTTTGCTGTCATTTGAGGGGGGAATAGCACAATCCATGCATCTGCAAGTCCAGGAAAAGTGAGAAGTGCTTTGTTGTTGGAAGCATCTGTTTACAGCAAGCATTCAAGGTGTAGCACGGATAATCATTTTGCACAATAAGATAGATGTTGGAATACTTATTAGCATCCAGCAGCGTGCTCATAAAGTTAGGGCAGCTGTTAAGAAATACATTGCTGCTTTTTGCTTCTCGATGAGCTGCTTCTGCAGGCTGCTAGCTCCGTGTCAGCAACACCCTTTGTTCTACAGGCTGTCGTGGTCTGCATCTGTCAGAGTTGTCCCCTTGTCTTGCTTTGTGGCTTGTTCTATACATCATACTTTGGCAACAGACATTGAAGGATTGTTTTATTTAGAGGTAATAGTACTTGGCATTGATAGGGCACATCAGCAAATCACATTTAACTTTATTAAGAATAAACTGAGCTTCATAACATCCCTATGGAGCAAGAAAGTATCATTATTCCCATTTTATCAAATGTGAAATTTAACATTTCAGTGTATCTTATGGCTGTTATATATACTCTACATATTCTGATCTTAAACTTGTCACTGAATGGAATCCTTGTGTCCCATGCAGGATGAAATTCTCATGTGATGCTTAGTGTCCGTGCTGCTCTCCTGGGGGTCATGAGCAACGTGACTGATGGCCTTGGCTGACTGCAATTGACACCAAGGGATCTTTTCTGAATGAGGTATGAGGCAGAATGCCTTTTCTTTGCTACTAGTCAGCTGCCAGAAATATGTTCATTAGTTCCTATCTTTTTTCCCATCTGTGTGGAGTTGAATTTCTAAACCCAACCTGCCTACTGGAGGTTCAAGCCAGCTGAAGCGGGGCCTTTGCAGCTAGGTAAACTGGAAAGCTCACGTGAGATGCACAAAGCTGGTACGTCCCTGTGTGATTCTGGGGAGTGATGGTAGATGTGAGATCTTAATCTTCAAAGACTTGGCTTCATATTTATATTTGCAGACACTAGGGAAGCAATAAAAATCAGCTGTAAGGATGGAATGTCTTTGTAGTCCTGACTCACTAAAAGTAAATAAGCAGTGCAAATCCCTAGGCAGGTAAGCATGATTAAGAGCTATACTGTCTTGTTCCAGTCCAAAAAGCTGAACAAATGAATGTGGAGAAGGATTCAGAAAACTAATCCTGAGATGAGATCAATCAGAGTCTCTCCTTTGAGTATTACCTGTAGACGCTGGGAACATGTGTACAATATGGATTTCCATAAATGGTAAAATATTAAATTTGATAATACTAACAGGGATAATTGGCTGATCAGTGCAGTACTCAATCACTATCCCAGAGAGCAGTAACTGTTGGGTGGTGTCTGAGAGAGACTGTCATGACCACAGCAACCTTAAAACCTTAAAGCCCTGGTCTCAGGATTTGCCTGACATGGGTTACTGGAAGGTGTCAAAGAACCAATGACCAAAACTGTGCCAGAAACAGGAAAAAAAAAAAAAAAGAAAAAAAGAGAGAAAAAAACCGCCATGTGTTTTAGCGAAGAGACTTGTTAAAAAACGTGTTAGTGATAAACTGTTGGTTAGAAAGATAGTTAGGTAGTATCTTGGTCAAATTACATTGTGCTAGAGCCCAAACTGGCATGAAATGACACAGTTCTGTTAACTTTTCTGGAGTATTTTATTATTTATTTATATTTATTTTCAGTACTTTGCAAGTGGTTAGGATCTGACTTCTCACTAACTTATTATTTTGGAAAACCCCTGTTGGGATGTACTGGGTTGAGGGCAGCAGTATTCTTTGTAGCATTTATTATAGACTCTGGATTGAAAGATACTACCTTGGCTTTAAACAGTGGCACTAACACTTGAAAAAAAAGTGTTTCAGAATTTCTTATATCTACTGCAATGTTCCAGTTTTTGAGTATTTCTAAAGAAGAATGTGAAAAATTGTAAGTATTGCAGAAGTAATTACCTCTGAACTCAATGTTCTTTTTGCTCAGCTTCTCCTTTTTCTACTCCCTATTTCACAGCATTATGTCCAAACTATTTAAACATCAAGTGTTTGCGTAAAACATGCGTATAGCCACTAAGGTGGAAACGTGCTTTTAATACTAACGGGAAAAGGTGTGCCCATAATAGGATAGTTATTCAAAAGAAATGGGAAGAGGGTAGAGAACGGTCTGGTCTGTTTAAAAAAAAGATCGAAGGGCTAATTTTTGTTTCACTGCTAAAAAGAGTTCATGATAATGAGGCTGACATTTGCCAGTTGTTCTTCTCTATTTTTTACTCAAAAGGAATCCTAACTAGCCTTGGTTATAGATCAGGTCATTTAAGCTTCACTCTTCTTTTGGCCTGCTGCTTCATGCTGGATTTGAAGGGGAGTTTGTTTTGTTTTAACAGTTGCTACTCATTCCTTCCAAAAGTGACGATCTCTTTTCTTTCTTCTCTTAAAAAAAAAAGAGGTGTGTGTGTGTTAGATTTCACTCCAAGCTGCATATGTTTTTGTGAGCAAGGGAGCAGGAGGGTGAGCTAAATAAACTAACTGTACGGGGTGAATAATGCTTGTCCAGGGGTGAAACTTACACAATGTGGTGACAAGCTCTCTATGTAAATGGTGTCAGAAGCTGGATGCTATCCTTGTTGAAGAGCAGTAGTTGAATGCTGACAATATATTTTTCATTCTGGTACAGCTCAGCACTTCACAGGATGGGGGAATGTGGTCTGCAGTGCTCTTGTGTGCACCGTTTGCATTGGATTTGGCGAGAGGTCTTTGCAGATGTGCCTGCACATCTGCAACACAATGCCAGCAAAACCTGGCGACTTGAACTTTTATTTAAAGTAGAGTGTTTTCCTGATTTTTGGCCTGCAAGTTTTCAGATTCCATTCTCTGTAGTTTAGCTGAGGACCCCAGCAGTTCACCCCTGCTCTTCTGATGGCTAGCAAAATTACGTAGATGTGTATGGTTTTTATTTGCTCGATGATGCTTCAGAGCAGACATAAATAAACAAAGACATTACTGCGATACTTAGATTCTTTTCTCTTGTTCCACTACCTTCCAAAGTTTATTTAATGTGCGCTAACACTAAACAACAGAGATTTGGCAATTGGTTGTGTGAATAAATTATGATCAGATGTGTTTAATTATGAATGTGCGTGTGTGTAAGAGAACAGAAGACCTCTAAAACAAATATGATGCACACAGGGGAAGTGAAATAGAAAAGACGTTCTGTAGTGCTAAAAGCCATAAACTGTTGGTCATTTCAGTGATTTGTCACCCCTGCGTTAACCACTGCCTCAAAGTGTTAATGATAAAAGCAGATAATTATAATGCCATCCCCTAACAAAGAAGCTGTTATACCAATAAATAACAGCCCTATAAAATTGTCTTAAATTTGTGTTTGCACAGCAGACAGCAGTCAGTAAGCTCCTGTTAGCTCTGGAGAGGTTTGTGAAAGGGAATTTTTTTTTTTTAATTTTATTTATTTATTTATTTTTAATTTATGCTGTAATATCAGAGAAAGAAACAAAGGATAAAAACAAATTGTGTGAAGTTCTAAAGTGTCTAATGCAGAAGGACAGAGCCAACACGGTCCTCTAAAAGGCAAAGGCAAGTCTATGGGATTGCTACAGAGCTTGCCATGGTCAAACCTCATTGATTTTTCAAGAAGGGAAGTATGGTAATGCATTTGATACCCAGTGTGATCTTTTCTACACTTGATTCCATATTCTTTTACTTAGCAGTAACAAAGTACTGACTGCTGTATGACACAAATTCAGGAAGTGTGCTAGTGAGAACATCCTGTAGCTGTTCATAGAGCACGGCCAGAGCCACATTTAGCGAAGATTGTCAGTAAGGCCAAAGAACAAACTAGCTGCTAAATAGATTTCTCTCTTGCTACAGAGACTGTCCAATTAGAAATACCTGGAACCTACTGCCAGGGAGGCTTATGTCTCTGCAGCTCTGCTGCTTCCTCAAATCTTGAGCTTTGCCCTGCCTTTGAGCTCTACAGTATCTATCTCCAGTGTGGTCTGATTGCAGCAAATAAAACGCTGTGGAAGGAGAAGCTGTAGGCAAAGCTCTTGGCAATGTTCAGTTCATAGCTCAGGAAAGACAGCCCCTCTTTCTGCTGCACAAGTGCCTTCCTCCTGGTATCACTGAATTAGTGTGATGTGACTCTCCCACTGCTTTCCAGGTCAACAGGGAAGGAACATCTCTATTTTTCTGGTTTTCTCTGTGAAGGAGACAAAAAAAAAAAAAAAAAAAAAGGTTTTTTTTTTTCTCATTCTGTCTCCAGGCCTGGGGCAATCTGTACGGAAGCAGAAGAGAGGCACGCTGCGTGTGACCGCTCTGCGCCCTGCGCCCTGCTTGATGTGGGGCACAGTGTGGAGGTGAGGGCAGCATCGCACTGGCCTCTGACGTGTGCTGGCAACCCACTAGCGTTATGCTGTCACTGTCTCAGGTACACTTCTTAAAGGAAATTACCAATGCTGAGCTACGTGAGAGAAAGAAGCTTCATGAAATAAATATGGACAGCGAAAAGAAAATGAGTATAGCTGTTTTCTGATTCTAATTAGTGCTTCAGGCTGAGCATATTGTGAACATAAAACCTTGCAGAAGAAAGAATTATCAAGACAACACCAGACATCAGTTCAAGTAATGAAAAGGCACTTACAATTTAAAAAACAATTTAGAAATATAGTTATTTAATGGAGCTTTTTTTTTTCTAGAGAATATTTAGCGTTTCCTGCTGTACTGATGTTTAGGTAAGACAAATATGAAGCATTACTGGTTGAACAGAACTAGTTACTACTGAAAGCTTCTGTCCTCTTCAACCAAATCCACTTACCCTGAGCAAAATAACAGAGGGATGCACTTGCTTAGATTGCAACGCAGTTTAGGAAGAGTAGAAATGAAATTGCTCTTAGCCTTGATTAACGTTGAAAATATTGATCAAATGGCTTCTCTGCCAAAAATGAAAGGCTTGGGAGTGTTCTTTGAAGATGGAGCATGGGTGTAGTGGCAAGATTCTGCAGGGCTGTTTGCAAGTGAGTTGATATGAAGGGGTTTTTTCCTAAAGACACCAGCGCTTGTTTGAAAAGGTTTGGCTGAAAACAAAAACAACAAAAATATTTTTTCCCTTGAATATTATTTTTTATTTTGCCTATATACACACATCCATACGGACTTGCCTGTGGATGTGTTACTTGGTAGAGCCTGCTCAAAGTGCAGATGGCTAAACAAACACCTGTGGCCACCCAGTCCTGGAGCTGGCTGCACCGTGCTCCAGGCTCTGAGGCAGCGCAGGCTTCAAAAATTGACCTTAAAATATTCATTTTCTTTTCCCATTGTCTTGGTTTGAACATTTACTTCCATATTCTCTGCCCACTGTTTACTTTGTGCTCTCTGTCCTCCTTTACTGTTAATCCTTTTGCTTCCTGCCACTGATTTCCTGCCTTCTCCACTACCCCCTGCTGTTTTTACCATGCACCTGGTTTTATGCTGTACCTATTCCTTTTCTTGTGCTTGTTGGCCTTTATTGCATTAAGCACAACACCCAGAGCTTCTTTGTCGACATGTGTGGGATGATATATGGCAATCAGTTATTTCACTGTAAACTTTCCTCAAAGGATTATCCCTCCTGGGTGAAATGATTGTTTCCTCTGTTTCAGATTAACCACCCTAGGAAGGAAATATTTCACGCTTCATTATTACCATTAATCTTCCAAGGTGCCCCTCTGAATGAAAATCCATTGTTTTGTTTAACAGAGAGGGTCACCAATACAAGTTATCTAGTCTAATTACACTTTTAACAGATGGATCTGTCAGGTTGCCTGGTGTTTGGTAACATAACATCACTGAATATTATATTGCAATGTAAAGTACATTTTCAGCTTGTTATGCAGACCTACACTTTTTTCTGTTAACTCGAGTAAAATGTGATGGCACTTTATCTGCTGTAGTGCACAGGGAAGTATATTTACCTTTCAGGATAGCAGCAGACTCACCTTAGATGCTATTTCAGGAACATGAATGAACAGTGGGAAAGGGAGCATGCAGACAGTAGCAAAAATCCTCTTCTTTTTTCCTTGTAGGGGGATCAGGATCAACAAACAGTACCTCAGTTGTGCTTTCTACTTGCTATTGTTGGTAATGATGACCTATGCTCGGAGATGCCTTTTCGTTTGACAGTAGCAGGAGACCAAATTATTCGCGTCCTTCATGCCTCATGCCCCTTCCTGACTCATTGCCTTTGGAAAGGCAATGTAAGTTATGTTCTGCAGCAAAAGAAATATTAATTTGCAGATGCTGCTTGCTCATTTCTTTAGGCACTTAAGTAGTTCTGTAAGAGCACTGCGTGAATTAATATGTAGGATGTGCCAAACTCATTATATTTCTCCTATGATTTATAACTTCATCCTTTGCCTTTTTTCAACCAAGAAAGCTCAGGTGCAGGAGAGCACTGTAAAGTGGAGGAGCTCGGGAGCAATGAGCCAACGTGTTTCATTAGCTGTGTGTGCTGCCTGGTGAGGACTGCTCAGTCTTGTCAGTCCTCCTGCGTCTTCTAGGGTTTTTGTTATTTATTGCCCATAAAGCAAAACAAACTACTCCTTTGCCACTGACACAGCCAGAGCTAACTGCTGTGCCTCTTACTTCTTGGCTTGTGATATGTTTTTAGATTTTAAATGCTTATACAGGAATTGTCACTTATTCTGAGTTTTTACAGTGCTTGGCAACTTTCAAGCCACTCTAAGGATTAGTAAATAACAATCATATCTTTCTTCCTTCCTATTCTGCCCTTTTTTGTTCCTTTTGCTCCCAGAAAAACTCCCACATGTGCCCATCACGCTCCTACAGTTTCCAAGTCAAACACTAATAAGCTTGAACATGCTGGAATTAGGTTACCCTGGGTTTCATTTAGTTTCCTACATATTGCAGTGTAGTTTTAATTACGTGGTATCTCAGTATATCTTTCTTTTCTCTACTCTGCCAGCAAACTGTTAGCAGTCGCTGCTCTCAGGGCTCTCTTGTCACCACAACCACCCCGCATCCCCTGCTCCCAGCCTCCCCAGCACTCCCCTCGGGGTTTTCCTCCTCTTCCTCCTCTGTGCCCGCAGTGGAGGGGCAGACTGGAGAGCAAAGGCAAGTGGAATCCTTGGCCCTTGAGAAGCTGTGACAGAGCTTGCTCCAAGAACACAGAGCTTAATCTTCAGAGCTCACTTGCGTGCTTTAGTAACAAGTATAAAACACCCGCATGCAAAGGGAAATTTTACAGAGGCTGTTTCACAAATGGACTTGAGTAAATGTCATTGGAGATGAATAAAAGTGCATCTCTGACTCTTTTCAAGCGCTCTAAACAGAACCATTCTAGAGGCTGAACAATACAGATAGGAGAAAGTTTTGAGGTGAAGAAAACAAATATAGAATAATGCTTGGATATTTTTTTTTTTTTAAAGGCTAAAGAGTTTTTGTTGGAACTTCTTATGAAGTAGAATCCCAGCAAAACTTTAAGCCAAGAAGTTTAGTTGGTGTTTTGGGAATTACAACTAGATCATAGAATGGATTGGGTTGGAAGGGACCTTAAAGATCATCTAGTAAAAAATGGTGTTTTATGATTGAAACTGTTCAGTATTCTCAATTATAAGAATGTTGCTACTAATATAAAGAAACAAAGATATGTATTTCTATCCAAATATTTTTTCCTAAGCTTGGTACTTGCAGTCTATTGGATTTTACTCTTTGGAATCAGATTTACACACCTGCAGCTTTATACATTGCTTGAAATTGCTATGATTGTTATAAACCATGCAAACATTAACCATGGAAAATATTTTGTTAGACAAATAGGTTAGGCTCCTGCTTCCTCGCTGCTGCTCTCTATGTAATGGATTCTGGTGCTCATGGAGGGCTAACATTTGTGTTAATATGGAGGGCTGACATTTGTGTTAATATCTGGGTTCATATGGAGCAGAGCATCATTTTTAAATCTCTATCAGAAATCAAAATATCTATTAGTCATTTCCATGTCTTTGATATCAAAAAGATCTTTCTCTTTCAGGCATCTTCCCATCTTTCTGTCTTCCTTGCATTATTTATGGTGAGAAGGGAAAAGTCTCTCAATATTTTTATTTTTCAGGACATCTAAATCTTCCCTCCAGTTGTGGTTTCATAGCACAAAGCAGAATCTAAACCCTTAAGATGCTTGAATGCAAATAATGATTTCTAGTAACCACTACAGGAGTGATTGCCTTTATTGTAGTTTTAATAGGGGTCAGTGTAGTTGGAATGAAGGACAGAAAATTAAAAAGGAAATTCAGGAAAGTAAATCTTTATAAGATGTTGTTACAGGCAATGAGAAATCCTGTACTGTCAGTCAACAGCCCACCAGTTGGTAAAACAGCAGATTTTGTCTTCTGTGTGTCTCAATGCGTGGTTCCTTCTCTCTTTGTTGTATGCAGAGCTCCCCATGGATTTCCAGGGAGTTTGCCTGTATGATCACAGTGTCTCTGCATCAGCCCACTCATGGGCTTGAGTGGGTTTCCACTGGGATGTGGTGTAAGAGCTTGTTAGGAGTTTAGATCTGAAGTGTTCTGAAAGAAAACTTTCAAATGAGCAGTCAGGAAAATCTAATCTAATCTGCATAAATCTAATTACAAAACAAAAATATTCATGGAAACACTTGTGGCACTGCTGTAATGCTGCCTAACAGGCTCCACTGGTGGTTTCAGCTAGGCTGGGGGGTCTAGAAGGTGGCACCTCCCTCTGCAGGCCCGGGCTAAGTTTTGCTCCATGGAGGCAGGCTGCTCTTGGCTCCTGGGAGCGGGGCTTGGCACAGGCTGAGACCCCAGGATGTGCTTATCCTCATGGTAAGCCAAGGCGAAGACATGTGGGATGGGGCTCTGGGTTTGTCTTCTCCCAATTCCCAGGGAATTAGGTAGGGATAACATCTTGGGCTCCTCCTGCACAGAGAAAGTGCCATTTTTAGAGATTCCTAACTCCTGCTGTGTGCTTGTGTAAAGATCAACTATGCTGTGTCTAGGCTGATAAAATACATTTAGGTGAGAATGACATGTTCTCTTTCAGGGCTTGAATTCTCTTTTCTTATCATGAATTTACTTTAAGCCTGTCGTTGTGAAATTGCTCATTTCTCAAGGTGGATGTAAGGTTTGGCTCTGCCTAAAAATAGGGGAATAGCACACTCTGTCCTAGTGAAAAAGAGAAGCCATAAAGTTATAGTACCAGAGAGTTATTACCTCTTCATAGTATCCAACGTATGGTTGGTGCCCACAGATTATGTAGGCAGATTGTGTGCTTTGTTTTGCAACGTTTGAAGCTAATGAAACCTCAGAGATGCTCCTGAATTGATCATATTAACTGAAGTGCTATCTTGTCTGGAAAGGCTGAGGGAGCAAGAAACTAAATTCCCAATGTTGTCCCCGATGGAAGAATACTCTGATCTTCCTGTGCCAATTGCAGAAAACATTGCCTAAGGATGTAATACAAAGAGCAAAGAAGAAAGTCCCAGCACTGTTGCAAAGACTGATATTATAGTCATTGTGCTTGCTGCAGAACATTGCTGTTGTATTTTGTAGCAATCGTTTAAACATTTTTCTTTTTCCCCATTTATTTAAGATGAATATCCTTTTAAGTGAAAAACAAGGCTGGGGAATACAAGGGAAATCTTAAAATCTTCTGTTAAAGTCTTGATTTGTTCTGATCTGCCTTTATTTTATTTTAATTTGTTCTCTTGAGTAGAATGACTTCACATATCCTTCACCCTTCTCCCCCACTTTATCATTTGAACATTTCCTCTTGATGTTAATCCCCATATCGCCTGGAGCAAGATGTCACCTGAGACAGTCACACAGCCCAAGAGCCAAGGGGCAATGGACATTTTATCAATATAAAATCACTGTATGAGAGCTGTCAGAATATATTATGCATCTTGACAATAAGTTTCATTATTCTCAGATCGCGTTACTGCATCTCTTACTAATTTCTTCTCAAGTGGCCAAATGAATCTTTCCATCTTCCTGCTGTGTTTCATCCAGATAAGACCAAAAGAAATGTGGTGACTGGCGTATCAGGAACTGACCATCTATGCCTTCTGACTCCTCCTTACATAGACCTTGCTGAGATGTCCTCCAGCTCTTCCCGCAGTAAAAGACAGGTTATGAAAATATTTTCCCCACCAAAGAAGACAAAGCTCTCTTATATCAGGCTGCCTGTGACGTTAAACCTTCAGCTAAGGGGAATGAGGCTGGTCTGAGTTCTCTCCATACGAGAGCTGAACTCTAAACAAGAGCATCTCTTTGCAGGGTAGAATGAAGTTGAAGAAAAATACCCAGTAAGCAAATATCCCTTGGCTCATTTCTGAGGGTGGTTTAGGTCCAAACAGGGAGAGGTCCTTAGAGCTCATTGGCCACCCTTAGTCACCTACTCCTTATAAACCCGGTACCTCAGGATATCACTGATATACCGTGACAAGTGCCTAGCTCACTCATGCTTCTGATGATGTGCTCATGCTTTACTAAAAACTTGTGCATCTGTACATCTCTGAGAGAACCCCCTTACCCATTTATTGTGCTGCGCCCAGTTATTTGATAAAGCAATTAATTGCTTTGTTGCTGCTGCCACACACTGAGAAGTTTCTGACCATTTTTTGAAGAAAGAAAAAACACAGAATTGCTTGCTTTGAAGGGCTGGGTTTTGTGCCATAAGACAAAGTTCACAAGGGCTCAAGGGGAATATTTCATTAGTTAGAACCTGCAAAGACTTCCACAGTTAATTTCCTGGGCAGTATCACCTGTATACTGTGTATTTGACAGGGATACAAAGAAAATGGAACTGTAATTATTCCGTCTTCTCAAGATAATTTCTAGATAGATTAGTTCAGAAATAGGAAATGGAAAAAGCATTTGAATGGTTGTGCATAGCTTGGTTTAGGATATTTCTCTGCAATCATCTTAGATTTGTAACACCTCTATTTTATTTAAAAGAAAATTGACTTCTGGATTATCATATTAACCAAAATTAAAGCACAGAGAATAAAAATGACTGAATTATTAATATGCATTCATGACACCCCACAGCATGGAAGTCTGATACTGCCACATGAAAAAGATAATGTGAAATTGAAATCTGTATATAGCTTTTCATCATGGCCCTGGATAAGATGACTCTTTAATTATCAGCACTTCACCTCCTTTAGAATAGCAGTTTTGGAGGGCAAAAATAGCAGAAGCTTTAATCTAACTTTTATTAGGTAATCCTTATGTTATTCTTACCTTTTCAGGCAGAGAAGTTGTGGCAAAACAAAATGCAGCATGATCCACGTTTACTTATATTTCACTTATTTTTTCAGTTTTTATGTTGTCCCATTCTTCTAACTTCTCACTTTCTGTGCTCATGGGGACATTGCCTACCTCTCTCTGGGTACCCAGGAGAGTCATTTACCTAAGGATGATAGTTTTGACTTCCCAGGGGTCTGTGGAGACTACCAAATGTAGCTCTTTTTACCTTGAAAATATTTGCTGAAGATATTTGCTAAAGAGCAATTCTCCCTCTTTTTTTTTCTTTTTTTTTTTTTTCCTCCCCTGTTGCATTGTCTAAAGATTTGATTCAACTTCACACACACACTCACAAAGCATTACTCATAGTATTCATGTTCTTGTCCATCCATCTACCAGTGTGAGGATTCTTGAGTGCATGTCCCACGGTGGTTATAACCTGGCATTCTCAGACCACAATTTCATCAGTGGCACTCCTCTAAACCATATGGGCTTGACTGAAAGCTCTAATCCCTCACTTTTTTCATCACTTATTTATAAAGCTGTCTCGTTCACTGGTCATGCAGGTAATGATTTACTACGAGGACTGAGAAGTTCATACTCTTCTGGGTGAGTCTCAGAGCTAAGAAGTGTGACTAATAAGATGACCAAGGGAATATCTCTATTTAATTACTTAGAGCAAAGAGAAAGGGAAAAAAAAAGGTAATTAAGAAAAAGTAATTAAAAAGACTCATTTTTAGAAACAAACAAAAATATCATCCAGAGAGCAGGAATTTCGAACTTCCCCCTAATGTGAAGTTTCTCTTGATGTCTTCCTTTAGATGTTGTTTCTGTGAGGTGTGCTACTTCTGAAAAGGCATGAAGGGCTGAGCAAAGAACCATGCAATTTAGCATTTTCAAGATAAGGAGGCATCTGCACAGAAGTCACATGCTTCATAGCAATTCATGGTCTTTAAGATCATGAAGAATCATTACGATCATTTAGCTGAGTTAACTGCTAAATATTTTCCCTTCTGTTTCTATACACAGCTTCCAGTAGGCTGTGGTGTTTTCTTGTTTGGTTTGGTTTTGATTGTTTTTTGTTTGGTTGTTGGTTTTTTTTTGGTCGTATAGCAGCTGGTCTCATGTTAAAGATGTTGTCTGTTGAAGAATTTCTCAGCTTTCTTGGTAATCTGCTCCAATAACTACTCCATTCTATAAAAACAAAATTCATCTTATTTCTAGTGTCAGTTTTTGGCACTTTATCCTGATTTTTGTCTGCTAAATTAAATGGCCTTGAAATTTACTTATCGTGATTCTAACTGATTCCAGATTTACGTGATGTGTTTTGACAAAATTAATAGATTGAACTTTCTACTTGGTCTGTGCATAATACACTTTTCAGTTCTCTAGACATTCTGGTAGCTGTCCTCCCAGTGGTGCAAAGAAGCAGTGTGGGGTGGCTCTCCTGCCTTCCTGCTCCTCTGCCCCTTGGGAACTGTTTTCTGTTCCACGATGAGTGTGCTGTGTGATAATGTTCAGGGCACTGAAACCTGTTATTAAAAAAATCTTCTGTAAAAGTTATTAATACATCTCTGGAGAGAGAGTAACTGGGAGACTTAATGTTTTGAAATCTTTCTGTAAAAATACTGTAGCATAATTAATAAACAATGTGGCTGAGATTCTCCTGCATCCTTAAAGAGTTTATAGAGGCAGGCTGTAAGGGCAAGAATGTGACGAAGATTTTCTCGTAAGATTTCTCCATCTTTGAATGCATAGTTTATTTTACTTAAAACAATTAGGTACAAAAGTTCCTCAGTAGCATTGTGTTAGTGGGCCTTGCTGATAGAAATGTGTCTCCAGTCTGTATGTGCCTTTTTACCTTGATGTAGTGTGAACACTGATTTTTTGAGACTGTTTGCTGATTTTGTTAGATTTTTGTGAAGGCAATTCATGTCTCCCTCTTCTCCTTCAAAACAGTTTTTGTTCATTTGATCTCTTATCTCTCTCTCTTTTTTTATTTTTTTTCTTCTGATTGATCTGTGACTTATAATGTAGGCAGTATTTTGATTTTAATGTAAAGATTGTTCAAAGGAGAAGAAATAATCAACTTGAATATGACTTTCTTTTCTAAATGCATCCCAATACTACCAACCTCTTTTTTAGCAGCCCATGTGCTGACATGGCCACGCTTCTCCCTCTCAATAATGTACATATATATTTCATATATTATTTTTCTAAATCTTTCTTCTTTCTAAATTGTGAATTTTATGTGTCTTGAAATAATTAACTTGTTACATATGCAGTAAATAGCTTTGAAAAACATTAATATTTGGTGTTTTAAATTATCTTTAAAGGAACATACCATGTACAGCCCAAGCAGTTGAACAAGGAACTGCAAGCAACAGATAAAAGGAAAATAGAGCAAAGCTATTTGCTAGCTGCAGTAAGCATAGTGAACACTTAGCAAATTAGTAAAGGCTTAAACTCAGGGGAAGTATCAGATCAGATTAAACACAGAAGAAAGAAAAACCTCTTAATATGGTATAAGCCAGGAAACAACTGTATATAGTATCTTTTGTTATGGAATAGCAAGTAGCCAAGATCTCTCTTGATTAAAAAAAAATAAAAAAAAAAAATCAACCCCCTTTGATTATATCTGAAATACCTGTATGCTTGCCACAGTGCAGCTTGCACTACGTCTCCTCTGCTCTACCTGTAGCTGTCCCTGGAGGCTATAGGGAATGATCCCTGGCGCAAGGCAGTCCTGGGACTGTGCCCTGGCAGCTTGGGGAACTGTGACTTGGCACCAGCCAGCAAGGAGCCAGGGAGCAAGCAAGTGGTCAAGCAAATGGCTGACCAGCTGGCCAGTGCCTGAGCTCATTTCCTGAACATATTTTAATCAGGACTGTAGCTGAGACCACCGAGATCCCCTGCTCGCTCTGCGCTTGAATTGATGAGCACAGCTTATCGGTCTGAGTCTCTGCATCCCGAAGTACCTGGTTACAAATGATTCACAGCAAAGCTTCTTAAAGGAGGCCAAGTCGCCGATTTGTGCAGTGAGAGCTCTGAGTATTGCTGTTAATACACAGAATGAGTTCAATAAGAAATAAAAGTGGTCTTGAGAAGTAAGTTTAAAACTTTATTATTCTGTATTTCACATACATGACTTAATTCAAACTGGATTAGGGATCTGATTTCTTGGCCTAGTTGAACTCACCAGAAGTTCTGCTCCAAGCCTTTGGACACCAGGTTTTAAGGCAAAACTCGAGAAAACCAGTGGTAGTTGATTCTTTGTGTCTGAAACGAGCTCTTTCTTTTTTAACTACTCAGAGTGCAGTAATAAATTATTGCTACAGATTAAATGGTTTTGTTACAATAGAGCTCTTTATAAGGACAGTAATTAATAATCTAGCATAAAATATAGTTCATATATTAGTAACTGGAAAGCAAAAACAGGATTATCACTTTTGGGGGGATTGTACCATTCAGTTTGCTGTCCTGCTCTTCCTGTTCTGAGGTGCTGTGAGAATTTAAAGTCTAAACATTTAATATAATTCTCATTTTAAAAAAAGGTAACAGTTTTTCCTGGGAAGCCTTAAATGAGCAATGCTTAGTTTTGCAACACAGAATTTCTAACATGAATGCTGTAGCTATCTTTTGCATAATCTAGTGAGTCTCACTTGTGTTTGTTGTGTGATAGCCCAGCGAGTTCATCCCCCTTCCTCTTCCCAGCACACAGGAGATGAAGCAGTGTGTGCTCTGCTGTGGGGAATCAGCAGCGTTTCTCAGCCCCAACCTCCTTAACTCTGAGATCAGCTCGTTTCTGCAGAAGGAATTCCCCTATTGCTCGTTTAGAGCTCTCACATACCTGGTAACAATGGGTGCAGGAGACCTGAGCATCTTTGGATGGTTTTCCTTCTAACTTGTGCCCATGATGATCATCCCCAAGGATCTACTAGCAATACAGCTGCCGTGTTTATAGACAATTTAGCAGAGACAGCAGCTCAGAACCTTTTCCACAGAACAAATGCTTTGAGGACTCTGGCAACATTCGATATTACATTTTCTCAGCTATTTTCTAAACTTAGTGTACTATTACTCTCTTCAGGGTCAAATTTAACAGCTCTTTCACATATAAAGCTGTCTTTGATCTGGAAAATGTTGCAAAATTTTCACCTCTGTTTTTCCTTGGCTTCAGTTTTCCTAAATTTTCCTCTCATTCTTGTCTGATTGGTCATTTCAGAAAGTTGATTCGTTAACCTGCACTACTTCATCAGATGCCTTTTTTGGGTGTTTGTTAATCTGAAAAACACAGAGCCGTGCAATGCCATCAAAGGAGGCTGTATTTGCAAGTCAGCAATTGGGGCACATTCTAGACTACTCACAAATCCGCATTTATACGTAACTTGCCCATTGAATACTATGGAGATACTGGATGATAGAAATGTTTTAAAAAAGGGGAAAAAAAAAACACAAAGAATGGGGGAAAAATATTTTATTTAATCTTCATTGGAAAGTATTCAGTCATGAGCATGTTGCTTGAAAACTGAGCATCTGAGTGACAACAAATGGGGTGAGGAAGGAAGTTCTTGCCCTGCTTCTCATTTCAGGTGAACCTGAGTGAGAAAAGAAAAGAGCAGGAAACTGATAGCTACAGCTATCACAGGAAAATGCTGTAGGATATCTTGTGCTCAAAGAATTCCCTGAGAAGTGGTAACATGTCCAGAATTAAAACCTGTCCCCAGTTCTTGCTTTTATTTTTATTTTATTTTATTTTTTTTAATGGAGATTACAACACTATGTAGGCCTCAGAAAGGTCTCAGTTCTGCTAATTAACAGTTTTATTGTACATCTGAGATGCTGTGGACTGGCAGATCTTCCTAACTCGCTTCCATTTGTGCAGAAACATATTGCTCTTTCAGATTAATGATGCAGAAGTAGTAATTATGTTTTTATAATGGTTTTTGGTGAGATATCAGCTCTCTGTCAAAGAGTAATTTGTATGACAAGATACAGATAGAAACAAGACAATGATTCGCATATAATTTCTTAAACAAAGGCTATAACAAAGGCTATGGTACTGGTCAGGTTATTGCAACCTTGGCTTTTTTTTTATTTATTTCTTTTTAACAAGAATGCATTTTCATAATTAATTTTTTTTTTTTCTCCCAAGCGATTAATTTCTTCTGCAAATGCACACAAAATCCCTTAATGATTATTTAGGACGTAAAATGTATACAATAAATTGATAGCAGAGTCCTTGCCTACAGGCTAACCTGCTGCGGTTCTCTAAGGCAAAAGGGGCAAAGCTGGGTAAGCACTAGAATAATTCTTTTACCATTATTCATTTGGACTAAAAATTTAATTCAGACTTTATTTAACTCCTGCAAACATTTGGAAATTAAGTTTTAATCACTTGAAGGTTTGCAGAATGTGAACTTCATATGTACACATTTAAACTGTCCAGGTGCTAAGAAGGTACTTAAGTTATACAGAATGCCGAAGTGCTTGTCACCATGTGATTACTAAATCCCTGTGCCAGAGCAAAGATACAAAACCAATTAAACAAATCAGATCAATATTTGACAGCACCTTGCACAGCTACGGTCAAAACCATGCACAACTATTATTGTGCATGTCAGGAGAAAAATGTAAATGCAAACTCAACATCCAAGAAGTAGGTCTTTCTGCATGACACCCCCAGAAATAATTCCTCAGGCAAGGAAAATGGGGAAAGAAGTCTATGGACAGTTCCAAGAATGATCCTAGAATAGCAAAAATGCCAACACTTCCTAGTTGTCCACTTTCAGGTTTTTAAATTATATGATTTCAAGAAAAATGCACAACACTTACCAGATTGGTGCTAATTTTCAGAGAGACATGAAATGAACTGCATACCAGTAAAACACATTTGAGTTTTGCATACAGCAGCAAGGAATGCTGTGCACTAGGAGAAGGTCTAACAAATAAAGTTGTGCTGCTGAGAAACCTCTGTCCACTTGTTTACTACACATAGCTCATGAACAGGTTAGTGTTCGTTTTTACCCTGGCCCAGTCCTATGGACTGAACAGCCATTAAGAGCTGGAGTGCACAAAGCGTGGTCACCCATCACAGAACCACGTCCTCTGTTTTAATGCCATTTCTCAAGAATCCAGTTCATGTACTCTGCAATTACTCCACAGTGTGAAAAAGGCATGGCAGGCTGGGATGACAGTTTTGCTTAAAAAGTGCACCTGAGCCAAACTGAAATGATAAAGTAAATGCACTTTTTTTTCATTCTTAACTCAATTTTATCTAAATGCTTTGGTTTTAATGATTTTAGTATCTAGTTTGATGCTGATCTTGCACTTTTTTAAAGAAAAAATAACAAATCAAACTCTCAATGTAATTGATAAGCAGTAAAACCATAAAAACATAAAACCAACTGGTTTACTTAAAGGCAGGAACAGCTGACAAATAGAAAGCTTGTGCTGAATGTTCTAGATGCTCAATCGCTTTCTTTGCTTGGCCCAATGGGATGGGATGCTATTTACTTAAACCAAGTGACAAGAGGTGCTTTGAGACCTTGCGTAGCAGTGAGTCCAGATGAAACCAAAGTAATCTGTGTGTAGTCAGCCTCTGTCTCTACACCTCGCATCCCCGCCACACATTGCCTCCCAAGCACTGTAATGTCTCAATACCGGGATGGAAAGCAGCCTCTTACCTTGGTCAGATCAGAGTTTGTTCTGTTGCAACAGGGCTTTGGTGGCTCCTGTGCACTAATTTCCTTTTCTACGTGGCCTTCCTAGAGCTTGGTAGAGGTGGTGATTCTGCACAGTTCTGCAGCTGCCATCAAAAGAAGTCCTGTTGATGCTTTAGGGGCTCATGTGGGAAGAGCCACGGTGACAAGAATGAGCTGGGGGCGTTCTCAAACAGGAGCTGTGAGGCGTGCTTTCTCTTTCAGAGAGGAACTGCATTCAGAGCATGGCTATCAGGAGCATTATTGGCATCTCAAACCTCCAACCAAAGTAGGCAAAAATAACGATGTACTTATTAAGAAACATTTTAGGAAAATTGATCATTGCTATTGATTAACAGGCAATTTTAACTTAGGCAAGGCACAGGATGCTCTTTATTGATTCATGGACACCTGAAATAATTTCACACTGCTTAGTGTTTTTGGTAATTTAATCACATCTTTTGCTTAATTTATGAATTGGTAACTATCAAACTCTAGGAGCTTTTGAAGAATAATAATGTTTGTATGACAATGCTTTTTCGTATTATCAAAACTCAGTTGGGGCCCTTTTCTAACTGTTAAGTTACTAAAACATAGAAGCTGATTTGTCATTGCCACTGATAGATGATATACAAATGCTAAGCGTGTTAGGCTACTGCTAAGTAATACTTGCTTACTGATAATGGTGGTAAGAAATTTCACTAGGAAAATCGTGATCTCTGCAGCAAGACTCTAATGAGATAGTAAGAAAATGCAGCTCTCTGAGAAAAAGCTCTGTTTCTCTTCCTTTTTATTTTGTTAGTCTATTTATTGTAGTATTTGAGGCAGTTAATGGGCTAATACAGCCATTTTGAATTCATTGCCTAGCACAAGCTTTGCCTGAAATCTGCAGTCCTCAGAATAGGAACTTCTCAATTACTCGGAAGACTAACACGCTCCCTGAAACTGTAGCAAAGCAGAATTTTCCAAACCAGAGCATTTTCACTAATGATATTCTATAGAAAAAATAAATACACTTAATCCAAAATCCTGTGTTGCGTTGCCAGAAAGTGAGTGGATGAAAAGGGAATAATAAGTCCTTTAACCTCATTTATGCAGCAGCTAATAAACGTTTTCTAGCAGTGAAGAGAGTGATAGAGAATGGGACTGGTAGGGTGCATTGTGTTTCAATGCACTGTTCCTCCAGGTTACTGGCATCTGTTGGTAGTGACCACTTAATCTGACATTAGTGTTGGTCAACCAGGCAGGTTTTGCTCAGAAAAAGCACAGAGGAGAATCCTTTCTGCCTCCTTTCAGATGTTTTGCCCTGAACTGCTTCATGTGTTGGAAAAGGTTTCTAGCTCGAGTTCTATACTAAAACTTATCATTTTGGGAAATTGAGAATAACTACAATATTTGTCTGGAAACAAGACATATGAAGAATATCGCTTTAGCTACCATTTCAGTTATCAAGCAGCACTGTGAACATTCCAGATTGGAAGGTCTTTTTTTTTTTTTTTTTTTTTTTTTTCTGATAAAATTGGTTGCTTATTTGTCCTTGGATGTTTTACAGTTTCCTGTAAGAAAAATATTGTTTTACCTAAATCTATGCTGAAGGGATAGCACTGCATTTGGAATTATTCTAGGACTTGAACTCTTCAGTGGTTTTACTTCCTTTAGTTCAGCAAGCCAGATGGATATGGTTATATTTTTAAGAATTCATCTTGCCTCCTGGAATGATAAATCTGCTATCTCTGTCCTGTATATGTGATTCCTCTCTGAAGTCACTCTGGGCCTCTCAAAATCATTTTTTATAAAGGCTCAACTGCAATTCATTTGTTTGGTTTCAGATGATTTTTTGTTAAAACTGAAGCTCTCAGATTCATGTGGATAGCTATGTGGATGTATTTCAGCACTGAATCTCTCTGATGTAATTTTTTCCATTATTTATCATCTTTGGAAATCATTGTATTGCAGCAACAACTTGTTTCCAATCCATTTTTTCTTGAGCTTTGTGATATGGTCACTTCTTAAAACCACAAAAATCCCATAGTTCCCTTCCTACCAATATGTTTAGAACAGTAAAAGCCATGAATGGTGCAACTGTGCAACATGATGTACTGCTGGAAGAGAGCATCCAACTACTTTGATTTCCTGTGATGCAGATATGTTGTCTGGGTCTTTGTCTTCATATTATTCCTAGGATCTGGAGAGTGAAAAAAACACAAAACCAACCAACCAACCAAAAACCCAACAGCATAGGTTCTCTGACTCACTGCACCTAGGTTCTTCTGATTTTCCAGCGTGCCTCGAGCTCCATATGTCTCTGGATGGCACCCTTCATCTAGGTTCCTACTGAAAGGATTACTTTCTGTAAATATCAGGTCTTGCTAAGTGATCACACAAGAGCCCTCTGCAGCTCAAATCAAACAATAAAATCTAAAATGGCAACTACCAAGAAGTTAGAAGAATGCAAACAAAATATACAATGTATAAGATTATATGGTTATAATTATCAAGAAAAATCAGACATGGAGGGAAAAGGTGGGAAATTAAAAAATATTATCAATCAAAAAATAAAGAACATCAATAGAAAGTATCTAGTTCAAATTTAGCTTGAGGAGGAAAGTTTATAGTGACTGGAAAATCTTTATCCACATCATTTTTCATGTTCAGTCTAGTATAAACTGGCAACTGAATAATTGGAGAGGCAGCAGCTACAAGGATATTAGTAGCCATAGAGTGATTCCAAGCTTTGACTGCATTTGTGTGTTAGAATATTAGCTTCCTGAAGATGTATTTTGTTTTAATTATTTATTTTTTCTCTACATTTTGAAGGTTGTGAATTGGTAATGGGAATCTGTGATGGCTCTCTGATGAATAAATAGAGGGTATTTAAGCATTAGTTTACAATGACAGATGTTTGTTACAAACTCACAAGTTGTATGCCAGTTTACCCTAAATTAGAATCTAAGATTTTGTTCTAGAACTTCAGGAAGAAAATGCACAGAAATTAGAGAATGGTAGGAGCAGTAGGTATTGATTCATATGGAGAATACTGAGGGCAAAGAAGAAAAACTAGTTGTTCATTTAAAAGTTCATGGGAGAAGGTATGAGAACTGAAAAACTTCTAAAGAAGGCAAAGGGCATGAAAAGCAGATTTTGTGCAAGTTTTGTTATGCAGTCTTGTGGGGACTAAAGTGGCCCTATAAAGGCCACTCAGGATAGATAGAAATGGTGTCATTTTTCTCTTCAGTACTTGTAAAAATTTGCCAAATTGCATTTTTAGTTAGGCTTCAAAGGTTATGTTGGATATTTAATGTTCTTTCCCCTCCACACATTAAAATAGCTATATTCATATCCCTACAGGGATTCACATCTTGCTTCAAGTCTGTACAAAGCTGACAGAAAAGCATCATGAATTAACATGGGCTATAACCCTCACAAAGGGGTACCAATTTCCATCTCTATCATGCTGCTTACAGAATGCACGTCCTGTAAAATGGAACTTAGCGGAAAATTTGTTGGTTTGAAGGAGAAAATGTGAGGAAGAAGAAATAAACGCTTTGAAGAGTTAGAGAATTTGCCTACTGTGTCTTCAGGTGATGGCATTTGCTTCCAAAACCAAATGGATGGCATGCTAACCTCCTTACTTCCTCTGAATATTTGAGGTTGTCTGAAGTGCTGCCATTTAAGTTCAGCAAGCATGAAGTCCATGCCATGCAGAGCTGACACAGTGTTCCAAAGACCGCATTTTTGCATCTCTGACTATGGAAAAAATTGGTCACAAAGAAAGACCCTAGTTCCTCTGGTTGTAAAGCAGCACCAATTTCATGATCTAATAATCTGAAGAGAGCATTACACACTCGTGCCAGGCCCCCTACATTAGCTTCCCATTCTCCGTTTGATGCACGCCATGGTACAGGTGCTGATCACCTTATGACGGGGTGAGGCCGCGCTATCTCATACGTTGAGTTAGGCCCCACGGCCCACCGTGGCAGCTCTGGTTGTACGGTCTCTTACTAACAGCCAAAGAAAACTGGTTTATTGCTTCTGGGGCTCAAATGTGGGAGAATAGGAGAGCTGAGAAGGGTTGTTACCTGTTTAATAGCTGCAATGACACCGAGAACACTCTCACAAAAGAGACTGGGGGGAGATGCCATGGCCAAACATGGCACCTTACCTGAACAAACAACAGAGCATTAAATGTAAACGTGAGATTGCCAACACTTCTTGACAGCTTTCACAATTGCATTTTGCTCAGTAACCTGGCTGTTACTGAGCTGGGTTAACAAGTTGTCATTACTGGCGCTTCCCTACCTACTGGTGTCTGCCCTTTATGAGAGACTGTCCCACTGGTCCGAGCGTTTCACTGGTGACCGAACCCGACCATGTCTGGCCTCGCATCTGCAAAATCATCTGGGCTAGGAAGAAAACCTTTCACAATAGTAATGTTTTTGTTTGCTTTAAAACTAGGATTCCTTTGTATGTCAAGTGTTAAACAAATAATCAGACATTATTCACTGTGTTCCTGGTTGAAGTTTGTTGATGTTCAGTCTTGGCTGTAAGCAAAACATTTATTCACCATTCCTAGTGTTAATTTTTACCTGGTACTGTATTTTTCCCAATTTAGACCTGATGTCAAATTTAAAACCCTGTGCTACATTCATTAAAAATTAGTAAGAGATACACTCATTTCCTTGTACTCTGCTGGCAATCTCATTATTGCTATGGGGAAAAAAAAAAAATAAATGACTTCTGCTTCCGAACTCTAATTTAATCACGTAAAATAATATATTAAATGAAAGATCCAAAACAGATAGCATCAAAGAAGGATAACAGTACTCTGCATTTCATCTCACCACTGAAAATGAAAAGGCCAACACCTAGCAGGTGCTATCTCATTGGTAAATGTTAAAACAGAGTGAGAATCTTACTTTCATTAAAAGGAAAACAATAAAAACACTGATAAAGAGTTGAGCAATTGGCTATGGATTCTATCAGTAGATGACCTGAATATGTTGCTTTCTTTATCTTTCTGGAGATTCAGCACACTGCTGTGCATAAAATCATTGTGTCCGTGAAGAGGGAAGAGTACAATCTCCAACTCAAATTTTATGGGGAATTTAGGTAGGTGGTATCTAATCAGTCAGGCAGAAATTCAGAGAGAAGATCCCTATCTTGCAAAAAGTACTGCAGGACTGTTGGAGAGAATGTGCTGTCACGACTTGTTATATAATTCATGCTAAAGAAAGCACAGCCAGGAGCACGACTGTAACAGGCCGCTAGCTCGGAACTGAGTCATATCTCCTCCCGAATCGCCCGCTTCATTTTCTGCCAGACACAAGTCTTTTATACACATGTCCATCAAAGGGCTACTTCTATGTGATGGAGTGAGATTTAATTAGCATATAACATGATTTTTATTTATTATAAAAAACAAGCAAGGCTTGTAATACATTTAAAACAAATACTGCTTTTTGAAGTGACAATTAAAATCGTGAGCCTTTTATGGAGCCCAAAGTAAGGCCAATGTCTATTAAAATTTAAGAGCATAACAAAAGCAGGGAGTTTAAAAGCAGGGGGCTTCACTGTTACAGCTTCAGATACCAGAGATGAGGAGCTACTTGCTTATTTTGTAAGTGTTAGAAGATGTAGGCTTCTGTTCCAGCCTGCATTTGTATACGGCAATGACAGCGTTACACGCTGGTAATGAGGGGCAGTGCTGGTGGTGGCAGTGCTGATTTCCAGTGCTGGCTTTGGCTGGGCTCTTAATGCTGGTTTAGCAGATGCAGTTCTCTCCACCCTCTGTGTGCTTCTTCCTTTTGCAAGAGAGCCTTTTTTTAAAAAATTAATATCCCAAGGATTACGGAGCACATTTATTATTCAGATGGTTCATTTATTAAGGATAAATAATTTAAATATATTTTCTTCTGTTTAATTAACACATTAGCAGTTGCAGCATAAATGGAAAGTAATGTTTGTATTTAAACTCATTTCTCGGGCTGTTTGTTCTATTCTATTTGATAGCCACCTTACTTATTTATTAAAAGCTACTGGCCTGAGTATGTCTGTAGAGAAATGCCCGCAAACTTCCAGAGAAGCAGCAGAACCTGTGGCAGCAACAGCAAAACGCTGCAGCTTTTAGTTGGTTCGAGGTGGGTTTGATCCCATGGAGCAAAAGCACAATCAGGAAGACCCTAGGCCTAGTTCGAGCTTGCTGTAAAGAAAAAATTACATCAATGTCATTGCTGCAGAGTTCGGTGCACGCAGAAAGTGTTACTTTATATGACTAGCAGAAACAAATCCTACTTCCATTCTATTACAAAAATGGATGCTTATTATTTCTCTGTGCTGTGATTGCAAAACCAGACTTTTAAGTATTGTATTAAAATGCATGCTCCATAATACCACATTTTTTAATCTTTTTTCTTCTTTAAAACAGCGTGTATGCTGCCCTGCCCTCCTCTCCTCTCCTCTCCCTGTGTTTTCCCAACAGGAAAACATATTGCCACTTTTGTTAGTATTAAGTAGGCTTCTCGTAAGTGTAATCAAATCTAGATTCCTGTGGGTTGTTTATTTATTTATTTTAAACTATAGATTAGGTTTAGCACTGTTTAAATCATGGCTTTACGCACCCAATGAGATTGTGTGCTTCCCCATTCTGGTGTTATGCAAACATAGAGCAATGTCCTAAAATGAAGCAACAAAAAACAGTCGAACCTAAGGCGCTGCTCCTATAAGGAACACTGCAGTGGGGCTTGCTGTAGGATCTGAGCTGTGTATATTTATGGACTGAAATCAGAGGCAAGAATGACAAGGTGACTTTTATAATGTTGAAAAAGAACCTTCTTTCAAGATGTTTTATGTCTGATGCTTACATTTTGTTTTTAAATTAACAGCCTAATACCCTTAACAATACAGCAATACCGCTTTGTATCTGAATGTTACCTAAATACTTCTCCTAAGCTGTCACTTCCTCATTACTTAGAATAACCGATATTCACCATGATGCTATTGACTTTTATTTAGAAAATGCGATCACCACAATGGTTAAAGACCCCAGCTAGATGTCCTGATAATGAGATAGGATTGATCCTGACCTTGGAGCTACCCTGGTTCCTTCAGCAAACTGTCTCTTGGGGTTAAATCCCTTCCTCCAGCAGTATCTTGAATCCACACAGGAAATTATGATAAAAATAATCTTTACACTTCCAGACTGAAATGGATCTTTCTGATTGACTGCCTGTGATGTCAGGTCTGTGTCAATAACTCTCAGTGAATGCATGACTATGACCTTTTCCCCTTTGTTTTATAATTTCTATTTTACAAGACCAATAAAGCATGTCAGAACAAAGTGAGTTTTTGCACTTGTAGGTGCAGGCTCTTGATTTTCAGAGGTGGTGTGAATGTGACATGTGAATGGATGGATCTCAGGTCAGAGGTAATTCTTCAGTAATGTCCTGTTTGGGATTAAATGACACATTTTCCTACACACAAATATAGATCGTGTCACAAATTCATATAAACAAGAATTGAAAGATACACTCCTTCAAGTGCACAATGATTAGACAGAAAGAGCAGAAGGAATATAGGATTTTCTACTTGACTTTTTGCTTTTTAAAGCCCTGGTAAAGGCAGTAGGAGTTAACAGACAGACCTGGTTGCAGAGCAGCATAAAGTGCAAGCCTTAATGCCAATGGTTTACTTCAAGCTTTTGTACAGTGCTTCATCATTGTTTATAATTATTTCTATTCATCTGCCTCCATCACTGGTATATGACTCCACAAGATGATCGGACAATGCTCAGGCTGTCACTGCAATAAGGAAGTACAAGGTAAAGAGAACAATCTCAGTTGGGGACCAGATCTGAAATAGTTTTTGACTCTAATGCCAATACGATGATATCTATGGGTGAAACCATCTTTTGTTTCCAGCTCCCTGCCTGAGGAATAGGGCAGCACTTGTCCCTTCTCATTACAGCTATCTGTCTCACTTATCTGGGCTCTGTTGCCCAAGAAAAGAGATGTCATCTTGTACAGCATCTACTTTGCAAAGCTGCTGTCCAGGTATCACCACCAAATCAATTATAATAAAGACTAATAGACTAATATTTAAAGAGGATTATTAACCTATTTAACTTCCTCTAAGTCTTGCTGTTTCTCTGTTTCTGTGTTTAGATTTACACTGATATGTTAATCCATAGGTCTTATGTCTAACTTTTCAGCAAGTGGGATGTTGTATTACAGACTTCTGGTGCTGCTTGCAACATAATATATATATTAAGTTAACAAACTAAAATCCAGTAGATTTTAAAGTTCCATCTATGGCTTTGCAATTTTTGTGCATAAACGCAGACAATCGTGGCCAAGCCCACATGGATTTACCCTCTAATTTCCACTCTTGTTGATGGCTAAACCTGCCTGCATTGCATTTACCAATTCCCTCCAGGTGTGTGTGAGCTGAGCAACACAGGGCTCAGGTGGGGAACGAGCTGCAGCGTGCAGGGCAGCTCTCCCAGGCCTGGCAGCAGCGTGCTCCCAGTTGCCCACCGGGAAGTGGGATCCAGCCTTGCACCACAGCCTGAAAGGGCTGCTGAGCTCTTCGCAGGAGCCCCGGGCTGCTTCCTGACACAGGTAATGCGGTGGGGATGGAGGGGCTGCCTCTTAACTGATAGGCGTGACTTGCAACATTCCTCATGGAAAAAAACACCCTTTGAAAAAGATGAGAAACAACTGAATGCAAGCAAAAATTGTTCCCTGCATAGCTGGCTGGTATGCCAAATTATTTTACTGCTGACTTTCCCTCATTTTTCTCTGTGACTGGTCTGTTCCATCTTACAAGAGATTACAAGAGAGCCGTTTCTATAACTCTAATTAGAGAGCGAGCAAAACGGCATTAGAAGTTTATCGTGACCAGTGTAACTTGGAGAGTCTTTGTCTGGGTGAAGCGGAGCAGAAAACGTGCATTCCCAGCCTCCTTCCCCAGCCGACAGGGTGTCTCTCGGGGCCGGGAGAGGGCCTGGGATCCTGCAGCCGTGCCCCAAGCCGCTGCCGCTCGCCGTGCGGGTGGGAGCTGGGAACCCAGCTCCAGCTCCGCAAGTTGCCCCGCACGTAGCGCCAGAGAGGGGCAGTGCGAGTGGTTAACGGCAAAGCCCCCAGCCCCATTGCTTTTCGCAGTGACCGCGGTGCCTTCTGTGCCAGTGCCGGGCACGCCTCGGCTGGCCCCGTGCAGGAGGGCGCCCAGTACCCGCACGGGACCGCTCCGCTCCCCGGCCGCCCCCTCCTCAGCACAGCCCCGCAGCGCGGCGCTGCCTCCCCCTCCCTAAACCTTCCTCCACCGCCGCTGCCCGGGGCCCTGCGCTTCCACCTCCTCCTTCCCAGCTCCCCCCGGATCCGGCTTCTTCCCCCGCCCAGGTGCTGCCCCTTTCCTCCCCGCCATCCTCGGGGCCGGGCGCGACGGCGGCGCTGCCCCCTGGGCGGCAGAGCCCGGAGCCCCCCTTCGCCCCCCGCTCATGAATATTCACGACTCCCCTCCCCGTGACGTCGCCGCGGTCCCGGGGCGGGGGCCGGAGCCGCCCCGGTACTGGCCGTGAGTGAGGGCGAATGCGGGAGCGGCGGCTGCAGCCCCAGCCCCAGCCCCAGCCGCAGCCGCCGCCGGGAGCCGCAGCCGGGCGCCGCCGCCGGGAGCCGCCGCGCAGGGCGGGCAGGACGCGGGCAGGGCCGGCGCCGCGGCGGGGATGCGGCGGCGCTGCTGGGGACCGGCGGCGCTGCTGCTGCTGCCGCTGTTGCTGCTGCTGCCGGGGCTGTGCAGCCCGCTCACCGCCAAAGGCAGGTAGCGGGTAGCGGGGAGGGTGCGTGTGGGGGGCAGCTCCTCGCCCGCAACTTTCCCGGGGGGGGTACGGCACGGGACGGGACAGAGGGAGCGGCGTTGCCCAGGGGATGCCGCCGGAGCCGAGCATCCCCGAGCATCCAGCCCAAGCCGTGTGTGGGGAAGCGCTGCCCCCGGCAGCCCGCAACCCCCTCGGTGTCCTCTTGTGGCCCCGGGCTGAGTCCCGAGCCCGGAGTTGGAGAGCTCCGCTCCTCCTGCCCAGCCCCGGCACCCGTCCCCTCCTCCTGCCGTCCGCGAGTTGTCGCCTCCGTCTCCTCCTCGCGTGTATCGAGAAAACTTCGCTCCCCGGTGCCGTCGTGTGGCTTTTCTTTTTTTTTTTGTCTCTCTTTTTTTTTTTTTTTTTTTTCTCCCTTCCCTTCCCCTTTTGCCTTGTTTGTTCGCTTACAACAACCGCGTGCATCGCAGCTCGGCGAGCAGCCTGCCCCTGCCCCTGCCCCGCTGCCCGAGCACGGAGCTGCTGGGGGCAGCGACCCGGCCCTCGCCGCCCCCCCCGGGCCGTGCCCGCAGATCGGGGAGGCGTCTGCCGAAGCTGCAGGTAGTCCGGCAAGCACATCCCAGTTGGGTTGGTGGGTTTTTTGTTTGTTTGTTTGTTTTTGCTTGGGTTTTACCTTGTGTTTGACCACTGGAGGGCTGCAAAGAGCAATTCCGATAGTAGTAACTTAAAAACCGGTCGTTAGAAATCGACATTTGAAGGGTATTGGTATTTAAGCGTTGTAAGTTTTCCCTTATTATTTTACATCCATTTCCCCTTTCATTTCTTGTTTTTGTTTGTGGTCAGGTATCCCCAGCCTGTGCTGCAGGGTTAATGAACGAATTGACGCGCCTTAGCGCAGCACGCGGTCCATGTCTGGTACGTGTGCACCTGTGGACTCTTTCCCCCGCCTTGTCAGTACTGTACGGGGAAAAAAGAGTTCGCATCGATAAGGTGAAGCTGCCTTCTGCTTGCTCTGTGCTATTTTTCTATAGGAGGAAAATGTTAATTCCCAAGGCATTTTGTGGGTATTTCACGTGGTTGAGTAACTTGGTGCTGCACCCGTGCAGCCGACTTGTAGCTTGGAGGTATTGCGTTCTGCCCGGCGGTGGGGTGCGGTGCGCACGCTGGTGCCTCCAGCATCCTGCTGCAGGGGGTGGATGAATGATCCCAGCTAATGGCTGCAAGTCTTCTCCCATCTCTCTGTCGCTGCTAGTGCTTGATTTAAAAACAAACCCAAACCCAACAGGCGTCCCTGCTGCCCCCTTTCTTCTCCCCTGCTGTTTCTGAGGCTGGGGAGCAAGATCATGGGGACGTGGAGAAGGGTTCTCACCATTCACCACTCTTGCTCAATGAAAAATAATCATTTCTTTCACACACACACAAAATAATCTAGGCTATGTATTTAAAAAATAAAATCATTCCCCATTAGGAGGAAAAAAAAAAAACAAGACTGAAATTTTGTGTGGAAATATAAATATAAGAGGTAGTGCCAGAACGGTTAGTAAGTGCTCAGTTAGGGATCTTAACCTATGTATTAAATATTCATATGCAATTTGTAGCACTGTTAGCTTTCTGGCAGGTTGTTGACCCTGGTACCTGTACCATAAGTTCAATAAAATCACTGTTTTAGACAGGAAAAAATGATTTATTTAAAATATTTTCAGACAGCTTTGTTTGGTAAGACAGAGGCATGCTTTCTGGATTATTGGAATTGCATTAATGCTGTGTGGAGATTGTGGACAGACTCTCATATGTAAAACAGAATCTGCTGAAAGTCAGGACTTCATTATTTTTTACAGCACTTTCAGAATTCATGGGTTGCAGGCAGGGAGAGCTACTACCTGCTGCATTTCCCTTCCTCTTGCTGTCTCTCTGCAGGTCTGTGCATAAGGCTGATCTCTTAAATGACTTACAGCCTCATCCTAGAATTTACCTATTGCCTAGTACCTTATTAAACTGCTCAGTGAAGTCCTGAAAAGGTTGCCATATCCACACTTGTAAGACCCAATTAGCTGGCCTTTCAAGTCTGACTTTATTTGAACTTCATCATTAACATAAACATCATTTTAATCTTGATTTTTAAGTACAGCAGAAAGTGTCTCAATGATCTGAGTAACTAAGAATATTTGATACCAATTAAATTAATTACATGGGCAAAACTTGAAGCCTTAGTCATTCAGGACATTTCCAAATCAATGGAATATTCAGTCCCACTTGGCAAATCTATTATGTGAATACAGCTGATATGACTATCAGCAGCAGAAAAACAACTAACCCAGGGAGATAGAGACAGCTTATTCTGCTTAAAAGAAAGCTTAAAGCCTGGAGGGGAAAAAATTAAGAGGAAATATTTGAGAGCATGCTAGACATGTCTGTATTTCTGAATTCTAATGTCTGAATTTTTCTTCTTAGTTCCATGGGTACTGGCAAATCTTTTTTTTCTTTCTTTTTTTTTTTTCCCCCACAGTAAATGATAATGAAATACTTTATCATTATCATCTCAAAGGAGAGAGATACAAAAAGTAAGATCTTTCTTTTCATCGTCATCCAAAACACTGAAGTAATAATGTTTGGCACACTGTTAAGGCCAGAAGATGGGAGATGAAGAAACCTTGCTTTCTGTAGCTCACCAAGAAACCCTGGCACAGATGTATATGATTTCACACTTCCATTTTCAAATCAATAAATGGAGATAGGAATACTTTTTTTTTTTTTTTGAAGTGTTTTGATAGAAAAAGTACTCGTGAAAGCTGACTCTTTTGTCTCCTAGGATAAAAGGTTCATCTGATTATGAAGCCTGGGTGTCAAGATAATGAAATGATTCAGAGGTCTCAAAAGGCAAAGATTGGAGTGTTTGATAACTGCTTTAGTAGTTAGGTATTTCAGCAGAGATGACTGACAACTATATTTAAGTTGTCATTATCAAGATAAAGTGTTTGCCAGCCATAATCATATTGTTACCAATTTTAATTTTATTATTTGGAAGACTAACAAAGCTGGGAACCTAGAAGCTTCAGAGTTTTCAAATCATATTTCAACTGTAAGCAAAGTATGTGTCACTTCAAAAAGCCCTGAGAAAGCATGTCCTTTGTCAGCAAACATTAAATGGCCTCAGAGCAGCGTGGAGTCATGGTTTTGTCACTTCGCTTTTCTTGAAGTGACAGCCCTCAGAGTTCAAAGGCAGTGTCTGTACCTGGACAGCCCCTGTTGTAGCCAAATTGCACATTTGGAAGTGGCCTCAGTTTTCTTTCTGTGCCTTCTATAGATTTGGAGGAGCTGATTAGAGGTTGTCAGAGGCATTGTCGCCCTGTTTTGATTGTTTACTGTTTAACTGGAGGAATGTATTGATGATGTGGCGTTCCTGGGCATCCATTAGGCATTGAAAAAGCAGAGCACAAATTACTAGTTTTATGTAGTTATAGTTTTTTTTTTTGTTTTTTTTTTTTTTTTTTTTATGAAACAGATGTTATTCTTAGGGTTCTGAAAATAAAAATTCATGAAGCTGTTATTTAATGTCTGGTTAAAAAGTGTAAAATTTCTCATATGCTTTTTTTAATATAATTTCCTGTGTCAGATTGATGGGATGTTTTGGGAAAGTAATTTCAAAGGTCTTATTCCAGCTTCAAATACGTTTCTTATCCTCCCTTCATACATATATTATTGGCCTTCTTTTGGTCCTCGTGTTGGCTTAGTTGCCTCAAAATGATTTACTTATTTCTTTAGTTTCCCAAAAGGTTGTATTAGAAGGCAGAAAATAGCTTGCCTGGCTCCTATAGAGTGTTTGAGTGGTGTAGCTAGCACTTCATTTAGTACAGAGAGCTTCCCTACTGTGAAATAAGTAATGGGAAAATGAAAGATAAAATGCATTGTTTCTATAGCAAGCTAATTGCTAGTGTCAAGTGTAGTTCTGTTGTCTGTAACCTTTTTTAGCAAGAATGGCAAATAATTGAGTCCTAACTTTCATAACGTGATTGATGTTACTTACTGTTGTGCTAGTGTAATTTTCAAAGACAAATGGTAAAACTGAATAGCAGTGAGATTTGGCCTGACTCAAATTTATGGTTTGTTTGTCTGTGGAGAGCATTGTAAACCAAGTGGGGCTGTTCTCCAAGACTCTACTTCAGTATGCTGCTCATAAAGAGCCATCTGAAAATACCAGCTGCTGGGTTATGTTGGATAGGGGATACATACCAAGTGATCTTACCTCTGGCTTTTCCAGTGATTGTGCTCAAATGGCATCTTCTCAGTCTCTCAAATGTCTTAGCTTGTTTGATTTATTTAAAAAAATAAAAAGAAAAATATTCAAACACAACCAGAAGCTGCCATCAGTTTTAACAGGGTACTTTAGGGGATGGGAATGGAGTTGGAAGATATGCTCTTATCCAAGATTTAGCCCTAGAAACGCTTGGTTTGGGTATTGCAGTTTAAGTAGAATCTGAACCAGCGGAGGAGATTTCAACAGTAAACGGCAAGGCTAAGTCTAGAAAAAGTGACCTGACATGCTGAAGGAATTCTGTTTAGCTGAATGAAAAAGAACTGAGGAATGTGCAGACTGGCTCCAGGTACGTAAAAAGCTGCTTTAAATAAGAGAAAATCATGTTCTCTGTGCTTGTTGTGTGTAGGACAAAAAGTAAAGGGAACAAGACAGATTTGGGTTAGACTTCAGGGAAAACTTCAGGTGGGATGTTACAGAGCCCTTAACTGGAGAGTTTTAAGAACCATTTGGAACAATATTAGTAGTTATAGTTAATCAAACATCTTTGTTGGGAGGAAAATGGATACAATGACCTTCATGGGTCATCCCTACCCTTCCTACTCCACACAAGTTTGACTACCCATAAAACCCTCCAATGAGTTTGGGTAGTGGAGATGGAGGCAATACAGCCACCTAACAAAACATTTTACCACCTGAAGTGCTCCAGGCACCTCGCACCATTCCTTGGCCTCTCTAGAGATCTATATGCTAGTAGCCCTTCTTAAGTGGCAGCTGCTGCATCCGCACCTCTTGGGGATATTTGTACTCTCATTTGAGTGTTCTAGGTAAGAAGGAGGCAGAGTTTTCAACAACTGTGCAGAGTTGCATCTCCTCTTCTGCCTTTTCTAGAGTAGTCCAATGAATCACAACTTACAATACATGCTTGAATCGATTACAGAGGCTGTTCGTATCTTTGATGCCAAACAAGCAAGTAACTTCATTTGGCTAATCTCCAAACCCTTCAATATGGTAGAAAGTGGTTGTTTCTTGAGAGGTGGTAGCTGCTAAACATTCAGATGCATTCACCAAATGATTGTGCAGCTTCATGAAAGACAAAAAGATATCTAAGGTGTGTGAAATACAAAAGGTACAACCACTTACTGAAGCAGTCCTATGCAGCCTACTGCTGGAGGCCATGGGACTGTCCAGGAGCAGTACTGTGTGTCTTTTCTCTTTCACAGGCACTTGCTGTTGACCATTGTCAAAGACAGGGAGCTCGCTTCACCTCTTTCCTATTCTCCTATAGCCTTACTGTTCCTGTGGTCTTTGCCAAACAGCCTGGTGAATGGGTGGTGACTTAGAAAATGAGCGTACTTGCTAGGTCTGTTCAGCTTCAGCAAATGGGCAAATCCTGTTACAGAGTTTGAAGAATGTGACTCAGAGTAGTAAGGGTAGAAAGAGAAGACGCTTTGAAAAGAACTAGGGGTGGCAAGAGGAAACCTAATGTCAAACTTGAGAAAGCTGTTTGTTTGATCAAAAGGAATATATTCTGACTACTTTGTGGTTTGATCTCCTTACTCTTTTATATAAGAGCTTAAGTGTGTTGTTATTATTTTTTAAAATAGGAAAGTTGTCATGATTCAGAAAGGGTGCTTGTAAAAATAAAACAGAAGGAATTTTGCAAGAGACACTTGTGTCCTGGTTTGAAGAGTTGCTAAATCTGTCACTGTATGTAGAGGCTGGGTTACTTGTCTGTCACTTCACTTTCTACAGCAGCATACACAGCCCTGTACTCCATGTTACTTTTTGCAGAATGGCAAAAACAGGATGTCTGGTGTATGATTTACATAATATTCAGAAAATACATGTGTACATAAAAGCATGCATATCCTCTGTATTTGTTTTAAGCAGAGCTAATGTTGCATATATGTACACACTCAACTATTAGGGTATGAGAAATGATACAAATCTGAAAGAAAAGTTGATCATTCGCTTTGCACTCCATGTGTCTTGTGAGCTTGCAGTGCGGGATCAGAGTGAGCCAAAACCGGTGAATAGGATGCCTGAACTCAGTTATTTCTTCAGTAACCCCTGTTGTTGAAAGTAAACAACAGTGAGCCTTTGTTTACATCTTCGTGAACTCTGTCCACACAGTCTGGCTTCTGAGTGACTGTGGAACTGTAGAGAATGAAAACTTCTGTGTTGGTATTAGTTTTACATTAATCACGGTATTTAAGTATAGTAACAGCTATATCCAGTTGGAGGGAATTGTGCACGTTCGCTGTGGGGCTTCCAGCTGATGACTACAAGATGCCTGTGATGCTTGAGTGTTTTGTTTTCTTCCACGAGCTGTGCATTTGCTGGATAGACTAGATTAATGAGGGGAATAGAAATACGTAAAAGATTTAAGTATAGATTTCTAGAGTGTACTACTGTAGGGTAGTGCACTCTAAATAACTTTCTATTTTGTTGATGTATGTATTCCAGTTAAAATGAATACAGTGGCTGCTCACAGCTGTTAAGTTATTAAGAGTAAGTTGTTAAAATATTAGTCGTTATAAGATGGCATCAAAACTACAAGCAACTTCTTGATTAAAAAACAGCACAAATGCTCTCATCAGAGAAATGTAGATAAATGTATATAAATATATTGGGCAATTTGGCATTTGTAATTCTCATTAACTGGCATCTTAAAAAAAAAAAAAAGTTGTTAAAAATATATTGAACCTAAATGGGATTTGTTCCCCTACCCACCTCCCCCCCTTCTACTTAATGTTGGAGATGCATGATTCTTCTGGCTGTCTTTTAAGATTTTTATTTTTTTTTTTTTTTTTTTTTTTTTTTTTTTTATGTATTGGTACTGAATATCCTCAAGATCATTCAGTTTGAGTGCAAGGTGAGCAATGTGTCATTTTGGACTATTGGACTATGGAAGAGAATTTTGTCTATTATTTTAAGGCGTTTTTTGGAATCAGATATGAGAAGCATGTGCTGCATCTCGATTCATTTTAATGTGACTTCTCTCTGATTATAAAGATGGCCCTGCATGGAATAGCAGTCCTCACAGCTAATGCTGTTATTTAGATGCTTGGTCTTCATAGGTGAAATCTTCAAACTGGTTAAATCAATGCAAGATTTGCAATGTATCTTGATGGAATCAGAGTTTCATCCTTTGTGTGTTTTAGGGCAAATGTAAATGGTTCTTTCAAAGCTTTTAATGTTCTTCCACTAATAGCTGCCTTTATCCTAAGGGGGGAATATTTGATTTAATCTTTCACCTTATGGCTTCTTACAGTATACCTTCATTCATTGAGTCAATATAACAGTTCTTGTGTGTGTATTTAATTCTTTTCAAAGTGCTTTTCATCCAACTTAAAACTATTAAGTGAAGTGTTGACCAAGATGGGTTATTCTACAGATCTAAGTATGGTAGTTCTTCACTGTATTGACTTTCAAAATACTTGTTAAAAAGTTGTCTTTTTAAAATCTCTTTGACTGTCTCCCATTCTGTGCCCATGATTCTGTTCATCACTAGTTAAATATTGTGATAAGCAATGCTGTAGTGTCACAAGTTCTTAACTGTACTCATTTGGTCAAATAGATTTGTTGCTGTATCTAATCAGACTAATAGTTTGAAGTTGGGTATCCCAAAAGCAGATGGCACTTGCTATTCTTACTAGTTATTAGAAAAGCAGACACTTTGTATACCCTACTGCTATGTCCCTGTACTTATCGTGCAATTAAAATAAAGTGGGACACCTTTCTTTCATTTAAAGAAAATGGCCATTAAATGTGAATATTAAAACTATGGTGGTGTCTTCGCTCATTCATTCCCTCACCACTTGATGGCTAGCAGACAAGAGTAAGTGAAGTGAGAGAGATTAGATTCTACTTAATTTGAGATTGATCTCTTGCTTATTGCTGTTTGACTTTAGTAGATTCTTTACTAATTGAAATACGAACACAAAAATACTACGTGTGTGTGTTTATGTAACTGCTGCCTATGTTTTTGGCCATTATCAGCTTAAAATATTTAATGATTCATGACATTTTTGTATTTTTGTAGACTTTAAGGTGCATGTTTCCTCCCCCACCCCCCCTTAAAGCCCCAGCTTCTGAAATAGAGACTAAGAAAATGTTAGCTTTTGATTCTTAAAATATAAGCTCTGCTTGTTATATCTGAAGGAGAAGTGAAAAGGGAATGTAGGTGTATCACAAAAGCTTAAAAACCCAAATCAAGTAATGAACGTTTTCTTCACTTTTTTTTTCTTCCTACACCTGGTTTTGTGAAATACAAAAAAAAAAAAAATCTGTGTGTAGCTGGAGAACATGACTCTGTCTGGTCTATACTGTGTTGCAAAATAGCAGTACTTATTTGGGTTGAATCTCTTAGTTATAAGTGGAACTTCCAAAAAGTGAGTTGGTGGAACAAATTTTAAGTCTGTGAGATCTCACTCACAGTTTTCTGCGTGATGGATATTGGCTTTTTCTACAGTCTGTTCTGGAGTTATTCACAGAAGTTACTAGCAGAGGTAAATATATCACAATACATTGGTAATAATAGTTGAGACAATTCTGAGGTAACTGCTTGGCAATAATATTTGAAGAGCTTTTTCCCCATTTCTTTTTGAGAGCTGCTTTTAAAATTCCTGATCCAGAGCCGAACAGATGGCATTTGCCATTGTTGTCAATCTTAGTAAGAAAAAATGATTTTTTAAGATCTTGGTTAACAGAACTTTAAATTCATGTTGAGAAATAAAACCTAGAGACATTTTAACTAATGTGATATATGCTGAGCTGCATACAAGTCTGCGTTGTGACAGCAGCCTACAAATCCAACTAAGGTGGATTTCTACACTGTAGAGTAGGTGGCATAAATAGAAAAAGGCACTGGACACTGTGGTTTGCTTCCATCTCTTTCTGCTTCAGAAACAGTGTATACAGTACAAAGGCATAAAATGGAAGGACAAAATCCAGTTATGTTTTGCTTAAGTTAAATGTGCAAGGTGAGACAATTAGTTCTTGTGACTAATTTGAAGGATAATAGTTCAAGGCTTATTTTGGGAAGCTGATTTTTTTCTTTCCCCTCTGTCCTCTGCAGTAATTATTTAACTGTAGTCTTTTTGTAGGGTCTGCAGACTACTTCCAAAGACTGGCAAAAACAAAACAAAAAAAAAAAAAAAACAAAAAAAAAACTATTTCCAGCAGGCTTATATTACCATTCAGCTGTCCATCTCTAAATTTGTAAAGACTAACAATTCAAAAGTATTGGAGCCACTTTTGAAGATTAACAAAAATAACTGAAGGAATACTTTTGGTGGAAACAGCATGGCCTCAAAAAGTGTCAATTTGTTCATTGGTTATTTTACTTTTTAATAATAGAACATATTTTGCTCAGTATGAATCCCTTCTTTTAGAACTTGAATTTTATCTGTGTAAGTTTGAATATAAAATATTATTTCAAGATGCAACATGTCAGTCTTAGTAAATAAATAGTGGTCACTTCAAGTTTCAAATTTAAATTATTCTCTGCATTCTCCAAGTGTTTAAAAATTCTGGAAGGTTTCAATACTTGAGGCCTCCTAAATCCACTGGGTGGTGTTTGTGTTTTCACTAGCAGACTGGGCAATGGATGGTATCAAGGACAAAAGATTAGATTGTGCAGTACTCTGAGAAGTTGAGTTGATTGTGAAACTAAAAGCTGCCTTTATTTGGGAACTACTGTCTTGGAATGATCCTGAAAAGGGCAATTGCATCATAACTTCCGTGGAATATTTACTTTTTTTTCTAGCACCAAAATTACACCTTAGGAAATGAAAGCTTTTATCTTTAGTTTCCTAGTGCCAAAGGGCATATATTCCTTAGGATGCAGTGGAATTTACTAGGGGATAAATCTTAAAATGCAGTAATAGCTTCTTAAACTTTGTTTGAATGTGCAATAAGAGCTAAACCTATACGTAGTTGAACTTAACCTATTCTGGAAATACTTGAAACTGAACAATATAAAGGTTTCTATATAGAATAGGGTTGTGTATGAGGAACTCTTCCACAGAAGCTATTCCAAATACATATTTTTTTACCTATTCTCATTTTGAAATACCTTCTATGAAGGTATTTCTATTGGAAAGGATTCTTGAGATTTTGAGTTCATCCTTGCAAAATGTTTCTTGTATATCTTTTTACAGATCTTGTCTGTCCTGGTTCTTTTAGGCTGACTCCACATTAGAGATCTAACTAGTACTCTATGTAAGTAATTATGCTGATATAAATTATAATCATTGTGGAATACACTTTTGACCTTTTAACTTTTCTGCTGCAATGAGTGTAATGACCATGTTGAACAAGAGAGGAAATTGAAGGCCAAATATTGTACAGGGGAACCAAATCATCTGGGACCTGGAGAAAGCTGGCTATAATCCATATAAAAGGAGCTGTTCTGCTGTCTTTTTGTGTGTATAATGTACAGTCATCTATCTTGGCTATTGTTGCATGCACGGGAGGAGAAATTTGATGACAGGAAGGGGAGGAAAGGAAATGCATGCTAGGAATATTTAGTGGAAGAGCTTCAGTGGGCTGCTACTTGTGAATTGTTTTGTATTGTTGCTGTATGTCACTACCACCTGTGCAAGAAGTCCCTAATGTAGGGAGCAAGGTGACAGGAGCATGTAGGGCATCATTTTCCAATTCAGAATGCTCTGAGGGTGGCTTCAGTCCTTCAGGTGGAAGGCACTATGTGCACTTGCCATGGTGCATGTCTCAGAACAGCAGTTGGACCAACCTTGAGATGATAATGAGTTCCCTTGTAGTCCTCATAAACATCGATTGGTCAAATTCCCCAAGGGCTGCTGGGTCACATGTTTACACCAGTATTTTCTCGTAAAAGGTGTTTAATGGAGAGTGAGCATGGTTGCTGGGCTGCAGAAAGGGAGCAGAGTTGTGTCTCTGTGCCTCTGTGTCTGAATGGGTTCTGTGAAGAACGTGACCCTGAGGACTTGCTGCACTGTTCACTGTTTAACTCAAGAGACTTTTGCACTGGGAGAGTTTCAATGCAGTATATATTTTGGATCAAGGTGGGGGGTGGTGGTAGTGGTGGAAATAGTGTTTGTTTTCCTCTCGGAAGGGGAAAGTATTATTCTCATGGTACGTTTACTTAGGTGTTACGTTAGCACCCCCTGAAATCAGTGGATCTTTCTACTAACTAGAGAACCAGCCCCTACGTGCAGAGATCTGTTCATGTGCAAGTTTGCATGTACACGGTCGGAATGCCAATACACGTAGAAGTAGAAATTGTGTTAAGTTAGCCATACTTCGTAGCCTTTACAGAAAACCATGTTCCACATGCTTTGTGGCCTGAAATAGGAATATAGTGGGTGGTATGTCTAAAACCCCAGCAAACCATGTGGGACGATGCTCCCTTGCATTTGCAGAAATGATGGACAAGATTTATTGGTAATACTTGCCTTATGTATAGGTGCCTGTATGAAGCGAAACCCCTGCAGGAGAAGTAAAACATCTGACTGCTTCTGGAGGTGAACATCTATTAAAGCTGTGGACTTCAGCTGAACAGGAGAGAAATAAAGAATGCTTTTAATGGGGTTAGTTTATAATAAGGTCTCATCAGCTCCTGACTGCAGTGTCTTAGGGTCAATTTAATGTGGATTGCTATGTACATTATGCTAAGCATGTAATTGCTTATGTTACACTTCCACATATCAGTGAAAATAGCACAGGAAGGTAAAATTTGGTGTTGTGCTGCTGCTGCTGTTGAAATCCTGCCCTGTGTGCCTGTGCGAGCCCCGAGCTGGCAGGCCCTGGCAGCTGTTACTCTCTCCTTACAGAACAAGCGTGAAACAGCTAAGGGCTCGTGGCCCATCTTGTCTGTTCCAGTGTCTGTAGCAGGAATCAGACTGAGGTTTCCCTGTTCTTTGTCGGTGTTCAGCTAGTGCTTCATAGCGTGCCAGTCACCCTGGGGAAGCATTCCTGCGTCTCGTTTGATACCTTTGTAAGACTGGGGGAATTTTCACTTGTTACTTGGTTCCTTCTCCTTTAGAGTAGGTGCGAATAGATACTTTGTCAAGTTTTTGTTAAGGGCATTAACTTTTGGACGGGATAATACTGCTGAATAAGTGCTTTATTTGCATAACAAACCACTAGAATGCAGTATCGATTGCTATTCACGAGTACCAACATTTACTGAAAAGCAGGAAAGCTAATTAAAAAACATAATTGGCTTTATTCACCTTTCCCTAGTTAATGTTTCTCTTCCCAGTCAGGTTGTGAAGCTGCGTTTTGTCCTCACCTTTCAAAAAGAAGCTGCCTTGTGCACAGCCAAGAGAACTTCAGGGCTTCCTTCTGTGACCGTTCCCACCTACAGCTGGGGCAGGTGGGCTGAAGTCTCCCGGCGCTGGCTTATACCGTCCCTGTACGGCAGGTCGGTGCCATGAGAGAGCTTTTGCGTATTTCATGCCTTCTTAAGATTAAAAAGAAATCTTAATTTTACAACTTCAGGAAAAAAAAAAAAAAAAAAAAAAGCTGACTCTTATAATCATTATCTTTATTGTAAATCTGCGTATAAACCATGCATTTGACAACTTGGTCTGGTGAAGCACCGATGTGTTATGTCTTGTAGCCAGAGACGTGTTAGAAAGCATTGTTGTTTCATCAGTTCCAGCCACCCTTTAGTTTAGTAAATACTTTGTAATTTGCAGGGAAAGTAGACCGTAGTGATATTGTTGCTGATTAAGAAGTCTTTGGGACCAAGGTTGTTGGAGGGTGGGAGAAGTGGACCAGAAAGCATTGCTTTATGCCTGTCCTAGTCTCAAATGTTTCCCATGTTTCTGGAAGAGACCACTGTCTTGAGGCAGCCCACCTAGACTTTCTGTGGTTACCTTGTTCTTAAGGTGCCTATAACCTGGCCAGGCTGTCAGTTGAATTGCCAAGTCCTTTCAGGCAGCAATATAATCATTTCTTTCCTCCCTTCCTCCCTTCCTCCCGCAGAAAAAAATAGCAATAAAGCATTTTGCACAGGGGTCGTCACTTCTAACTCATCCCAGTGGACTTCTGAGTGTATCCCAGAAAAACTAAATTGTATTGTGGAGCAGTGGGCAAAGGCATTTAGACCGGAATTTATGCAAAAGCTTTTTCTTATTGTGTTATTAAGACTAGAAGGGCAGTTCATGGTTTGATCCACATGGCGAGAACAAGATGCTTGCTGTTTGTTTGATGGACAACATTGGTTTCTCAGCATGGTATCCACTTCTGAAGAGATGATGGATTTTTTAAAAAAGATCACCGATGCATCTGAACGTAGCTGATAACAGGACAAAACTCACTCTATGCATTTTGTGCGTGTTTGTTATAACTCAGAATCTCTCATACAAAATATCGTGCCAGCAACTGAGGGGAAGTTACCGAGTCCAAGGCTTAGGTTTGTTTCAGGTGTGTATATTGCTGATGAAATTTAAACACATTTGCTAAGCCTTTAATAAAAAAATCTACTCTAAAAAGGATTTTCATCATGTTACCTCTTTTTAAAATACATTTGGAAGAGTGACTCATGAAAATTTTTGCCATTGTAAGTTGACTACTTGAAGCAAGATACAGTATGCTTTGAGTGTGCAAATAAATTTACTGCAAAAAACATTGTATATTATTAGTACATATCCTGTATTTATGTATGTGCATACCTTGCATATCATGAATATAAGAAATCCTTGTATATGGAGTTCAACAGTGTTGTCCCATTTTGAAGTAGATCTGGCAGATTCATGGAGCACTGGACCAATTTAGCTTTTGAAAAATCTTTTTGTAAAAGACAGTGATGGATTTGATAGCTTGTTAATACTTCATTTGAAATTCTTGCAGGCTAGGCATGTAAATATTTTGAAGTGCAGACAATCCAGATATGTCTAATGTATTAATGACTTGCTGAAAAGACCTTCCTTCTTAATTTGTTATACAGTATTTGTGATTTGTTCTACAATCAGATAGCTCTTGGGATCAATATGCATCAGACTCTAATCCCTTTAATTATGGCTTTAAACACATCGGCAACTTTTTTTCCTCATTTAAATCAGTGGGGTGTCTTGTGACTGAAGTTGAAAATAAAGGGATCAAAACTGGGCCTTCAGTTATAAAGATCTTCTGCAGGTTGAGACTGGGCTCCATGGCAGTACAAAACAGTAAGCTCTGGATTTTTGGGGGGTGGGATAAACCTGTCTTTCTTAATAAGCTGACTTTTGAATCAGAAGTTGTCTCAAAGTGGGGTGCCAGAAAGGAAGAAGGCTCTGGCTGTAGGTCAAAGACATCACTCAGGAAAGATCACGGGGTCCCTGCTCATTGTGCTTCCTACTTGGTCTTGCTGCTTCTGTGTGGTTCCATGGGCAGGATTTTGCTTTGCTGCTTGCTCTTTGTGAGAGACGTGATGCAGTTTGTTTTAAATTCTGAACTGAAGAGATGAGCGATGTTCCCTGAATATCTGCCTGTCACCTGCTCTGTGCTGCCCGGCTGTTTCTCTGGAGGTTTTCACTTTTTGCAGCCAGTGGAGTGAGGAATGAGAGGTGTGCAGGGAAAGGAAGCAACACCTGCTTTCTTGTATGGAGCCACAGCGTGCACTTTGCCTGACTCCTTCGGTTCTTGCGAGTAGGCAAAATGGTCCCTAAATTCTATCGTAAACCAACAGGGTGCTCGTGGTAGAATGAATATGTTCATTCTCAATTCTGCTGTTAAAGTAAATGTGGGGAAAAAATAAAAAGAAAAAACTTGCTTTATAGAGTAGTGTGATGCAAAATTGTTTATTTTCCACTAAAATTTATAGAGAACAACTTCCACAGCCCAAATGCTTATCCCAAAAGGTTTAGTTAGTTTGCAGGCACTCCAACTAGTAGCTTCTTTGCTTATTTCCACCCTTTCTCTTGCTGGCTTACAACCTGCCCTTAATGATGCACTTTGGAGACTTTCCCTTTCAAGTGAGATAAATCAAATAGCATTTCTAAATATGGATGTGGAAACTGGGTCTTTTAGTCCCAGAGTCCAGTTCTTCCCACCCTTTCCCTTGGGATTTTGTACTATTGCTGAGAAACCAATGGGGATTGTTTTTTTCTGTTTGGGTTGGTTTGTGTTTATTTTATTTTGGTGACTCTGTTTCAGGTAACATCTAAGGAATTATTGTCCTTTTGCATTATGTTTTTTGAAACTGGTAGTGCTAAGTTTGTTTACGTTGATTTACCTCAAGAAGAGAGCGCTCTTACTGACTTATGTGCCTCTACATCCCTCTTCTGGACTAGAGAGCATGCCAGCTCTGTACACAGCGTTTGGGTGGTTAAGAGTATCACTTGCAGCACTCTGTGCTTGGGTTGAAAGGTATGTTTGCTGCCTTTGTTACAGGATTTGAGCAGCATCCTGGCTTGTTCTCCAGGTGGGTCCAAAGGATGAAAGCTGCTCCCGGAGTGTACGCTTTTGCAGCTTCTCTATCACAGGACTGGGATTGCTCTAATTCCTTGTTCAGCAAAGAAAAAGGCCTCTGTCAGCTTTCTCATATAGTGTCATAGCAACCAATGAATAATGAAACAGGTTATGTGCACTTTGGTTATGAACAGAACAGGGTATGGAAAAGTAATAATTAGGGGAATAAACAGGGCAGACCTGTGTGTGAGTGACTTCACAGCCCCTGGTAGTAGAGCATTTGGCACGGTGTTTTTTCCTGCAGTCTTCCATGTTTTCTTCTGCACAGTTTTTTTGATAAGGACAGGATGATTTTTCATTATTACAAAGCTCTGAGAAATGTGTTATTTGGTTAGTTTTGCTCAAATACAATATTTACACTTCCTTCTTTAAACCAAGTTGCAATATTAGTGCACATTTCAAAAATCATTTAAATATAGAAAAAAAATCGCTACTGTTAGTCATTTGTAAGTTATTCTCATGGTATGTGTCTAGCTGACACTTTGATTTTTGTATATTTTATTGTTATAATGTCACAAATATGCTAGTCTTCATGTAACACAGCAGGGTCCCAATTGGTCATGGGTGCATCGCGTTGTTCTTCTGGTACACACGTGCAGTTTGCCATGCAGTGATTACCAGTAGCTGGAAATGGGCGTTCAGAGCTTTAAGAACCTCTTTATTCTTAGGGTTTTGCTAGCTTTCCTATTGCCCCAATTTATGGTGAAGTTTTTCTTCTTGCAGAAGAAGTAAAGAAGCCTAAGAAAAAGAGAATGGCAGAAAAGCTTGCAGACTGAAGCCTTGATTTTTCTAGTCAGAACACTCAGCTCTTATCTCTGTTTTCCATTTGTGCAGGTTTTTTAAGTGAAGCATTTCCAGATAGTGTAAAATATGGATGTTATTCCTAATAAGTATGAATTTATAGATAAGAAATGTTTGAAGGGGTGGGGGAACACCCACCAGCCCCAACACATCCCTACATTGTAGTACAGATGCTGCTTACATTTGCATTTCATGTATTTACATGTAATAAAAATGAGTCTCTTGGCCTTGGTGCTGAATGAAATATTCTTTCACTTTTTTTTGACTGGGGAAAGCTAAGGATGTGTTTGTGCCTTCTTCTCTAAGATTCAGTATGAATGAATGTTTTGTAAAAACAGACGTCTTGCAAAGGACTGCATAAAGTTTGTAACTATTATTATTGACTTTTCTCACTAATAGAATGACGTTCATCTTTCTTCTTAGCTGGTCTCTGGAGGTTCTGCAGGTCACACAGTACTATAATAAAATCAAACAAAGGCACATTATTTGCTAAACTCCACACCATGAATCGAAAATGAGGCCTGAAATGACTCTTTGGTCTCTTATTTTACTGCTGACTTTTTAAAAACATCATGAAACATTAATGTGGGAAAAGCAATAAGAGTAGCAGAAACTATTGCTCAGATGGAAGTACTGCGTTGCTTTATCAAGAGTAGCTGACATATAAAACATTGTGTGTAATTTAATTGATTGCATTGCTATACAAAAATATGGACCAGGAAAATGTCACCATCCTTTTTTTCTTCCTTTATGCCCCTTTGTCAAATCAAGTATGGTAGGTAGTATTCCAGGTGGATAAAAGGGGGATCTTAGAAAACTTTCAAGCTATTCTTAAAAATAAGTTCCTAAATTATTTTTTCTTCATAAAATACAAGGGGTAGTAATATAGCCATGAGTTGAAAAAGGAGGAATTCCTCCATATTTGAGAAGAGGGCACAGAAAGAAATTAAGACAAAGCTTTATTTTAGCCTTCATAAGAATAAAATTAAGTCAGTTCATATTTTTATTATCTTGGAAGTGTTTTTTTCTCATTCTATCTTTTTCATCTTTTCAAAGTGCATACATATATATAATTTTGAAAATAAATCTTTCTAATGTAGCATATTTTTATTTTTATTTTTTTTTGCTATGCAGGGAGATTAACACTCCTGCGTTTTTTTCTTGTCATCTGGTGCGAGCCTGTGAACAGACCAGTTTTTCCCCTTAAATTAACATCACTGATTGCCCTCTTCGTAGTCGTCTTTGCTACTTAATGTGCAGTGTTTTGTATAGCATGAAATTAGATAATAAATCTGGCTGTGGTTCTGTTTGGCTTATGTAGGGAATTTATTCTGCACATTTTAATATCAACACAATATTTTTAGCTCCATGTAGACAGTCATTCTGCAAACAAAATGCTGTTGGGTTTAGCTTTTGTTAAATAAGTATGAGCAGAACTAAACAAAACCCCAGATTAACTCTGCAGTACTTTGTGGTACTATAAATGCACTCAAGATTAGTAGTAGTTTAACCAGAGGGACAATTCCACATGTACAAGGTCTTTCCTAAGTATGCCTGTTTATAGATTATTTGATGGGTTGTGGTATTTCCAACTTGTCTCCATCAAGCATAGTCACAGCTCAAATCACTTTTCAAGTGAAGTTCTAAATTGTAATGAAATATCCAAAAGTAAACAAAACTGAACACTGTGTGTAAATAAAAAGAGAAAGCTGCTGTTTCAGTTTCCAATCATTTGCCTGTAGCTTCCCCACTTGCTTTAGGACCTGAAAAGCATGCCAGTTTTGATTAAATTGGTTATGGTGTGTGCTTTATTATAGTGGGCAAAGAAGTGTTACTGTTGAGTGAATTAGTCATTTGCACAAGCAAATTCACTCAAAGATTTACAGGGTCTAGTAGCAGGCTGGAATTGATTCATTCTCAAGCAACACCACTAGATAATAAGGCAGTAGTGATATTCAATGGCAATTGAATGTTTAATCAACAAAGCTTCCCTTCTGAGGATTTTTGTATAAATTCAGTGAAAAGTCTGTTGCCCTTAAGTATAAATGGTCTCCCAGAGATCTGAATCAAAGAATTTATTTAATCTATGGGAGAGAGATATATTTTCCTATTTATAAAAATCAATGCTTTTTACTAGTTCCAATGTCCTTTTTTTCTGCTTCAGGCATTTGCAGTTCCTTACTGTGCAGCTACAGGATTTTACGTTGGCCATGTTCAAACTATACGAATTAACAGTTATGTCACTGAAGAATGTGGCTCGATGTTTAATCTTTTTGCAGTCACTCATAGCTATTTCTTGATAAGATATCTGATAAGTTCATTTTAAATAACTGGTTTTCTACGCCAGTGTCCCTGTTCCAACATTATTAAGGTGAAATACACTAAAACCACACACTGACATCTGGAGTTGAGGAAGCTTTCAAACTTTATGGGACAGCTTTTCTAGAACCAAGCTTTGCTATGAATCTTTTCTTATTGCTGTCCTTATTTTATGATGGCAGTAGGTGGTTGCCAGCCCTGGGGGCAGTCTCAACTCCAATGACCTAGTCATCATCAACTTCTTTTAGTGCAGCCAGCCGTATCTTATTGTATTATAACAGTATTACTGTGTTTCCATGACACATCTTACAGAATATCTTTTCTGTTTATTCTTTTAGCTGTGTAAATATACTTGCTGCTGTCCATACCTAGGAAGGGATCTTTCTTTGCTCCTTTCACATAACTCTTAAAATATTGCCTGAAACATTTGCCCCTCATGAGATGATATGGGATGTTCTTTAAGGGTCAAACAAAGGTATTTCTTCATCCAATTGGGATCCTGGAAGAAAAAAAAGCTGGTGAAATTCCCTTGTTTTCTGCCTGGGCAGTTCTGTCTCTCACATGCTGACACTGCTCATTGCCTGACAATTCATAGTGACACCTGGAGCTGGATGCAGATATTGATGTTAATGCAGCAGCTTCTGAGGCATAATTAGGATGATGAATGAGATAATTTTGTGGTTAAATTCTTCTGCCATGCAGTGCGCTATGGAGTTACAGCTTAGCGTGTGTCCCCCTGGGAGGTGAGAATGCTGCTGTTGACTGAACGCAGTGTGAGATGTTCAGTCCACGTTGAAATTTGAACGATGTTTTTAATAAAAGTAAATGTCTATGGTAATCAAAATCCCTGTAATGTTGTTTAGCTACTGTCCCCATATGAATCCCTGTATTTTAGGCATTCTTTTCTTCAACAAATTACAGGCAGCAAACCATTTCCTGCAGCGTAGCCATCCTGTGGGAAGGGCTGGGAGCAGGGACACTTGCAATTGGGTTTTAAGGAACAAAAACTTCCACAGTAAGAGCGAAGCATGAGGTATTACTTCATCTCTCCCTAGATTGCGAAAAATCTGTTAGCACTATACGGACTACATGCTCTTTCACTTAGTCGAAGTTGGTGTTAGTATTAAGAGTTTAGTATTTTGGTGAATCTGACAATGTAAACCTCCAGCTGTTTGCTTCACATCAAAGGGAAAGATTAATCTTCATTTGCGTCCTCCCAGCAATTATCCAGAGATACTATGTGCCCTGTGTTTTACTGTCTAATATAACGGGATTTCTTGTAGTCCTCGTTCAGGCAGAACTTGCAGTTCTGAAGGGAGAGTTTAATTTCAGCAAAGTTGCATGTCAAGGATCACAACAGAAAGCCTCTGTTGGAAGCACACTCTTCAATTTCATGCCAACAATTCAGGTACTTGTTAAAACAGGAGCAGAATCCCAGTGTCCTCTGTGTGGAAGATGCACTAGGAAGTACACACAAGGTTCACAAGGGTGGAAAGGTACTACAGGTAATAGGAAAAAGAAAGGAAATTGGGATTTTCTTGAGGGAAGTTTTATGGCAGGGGAGATACGGTTTCAGAATAGAAAGAAGAATTTGCACTCTCTGCAGTGTGTAGTTACTGACTGCTGTTAGCCCAGATAACTGGGACTTGAATTTGAATGGTTCAGTGGAATAGGCAGTGCGTGCTGGAATAGGTGACAGCTGGGCTATTCCTAAGCAAAGATCTATTGAGTGTGTGAGGTTCCAACACTTTTATGCCTGCTTCTGCAGCTGTATCCTTTGGTACTTCTGTTCAGATGTGCTTATAGGTTTTTCCTTCAAATCAGTTGTAAGAGAACTTGTAAATTGCTTGCAGGGGATAGCAGGGAGAGATTCAGGGAAACACACAGAGACTGACAGCATGGATGTGTCTTTGTTGCCCTCAAGGGATGTTCTAGGTCGTGCTAAGGTACGGCTGTCTGTAAGCCATCCTTCTTGCTGGACAAATAGCATACAACATAAGGCACAAATGGACGTGGTCCTAAAGATTTCTTTGCTTAGGAAAAACAGAGGAGAGGGCATAGCTTTATGCCAATCATAGTCTGTGCCCTGAAATAGCAGGGAAGAAAACAGTGCTGTTAGCAACGTTCTGCTTTTCAGGTGGTCTGGATTTGGGGATTGAGTATGGTAGGGACAGAAAAGCTAGAGAAAGTTGTTAGGGAAGGTTTTTGCTCTAGGAAACAAGGGTGGCCTAACAAATCCAGCTTTCCATGCTCTGCTGACCATGGTCTGCTGCTTTTTGTTGGTTCATTTCTTCCCTCTTCCACAGTCACAGGGTCTGATGTTTCTGGGTAACGCTGAGTCATGACTGAATCTGAGAAGGGAAGGAAAATATCTTCAGAGAACTCATCTGAAGTGCTCTGTGTTGTGGTTGTTGTGGTATCTGGTTGATGTAGCATTTGTCTTGCAGCTTTTCTGCCAGAAATATGTTCTCTGCAAATTCTTAGTACCTGTGGGAGTTTCTCTGAGTCTTCTTGTCTGAAGTGTTCTTAGAACTCAGATGTTCTGGAAATGCTGATCTTAGCTCAAGGAACAGTAACCTGCCCCATTGTTTTCTGTGGGATTATTCAGGCTGTTGGCTGCACTATCTGCAGCATCCGGCAGAGCTAGGTCTGTATTCTTCCAAAAGACGCATTTTGGGCTGTTCTTTTAAACAAAGAGCTACTGCTATTACTTCTCTGCCGCTATGAACTAATATTTTTCATAATGTCAAAATTTATTTGGCATTGTGGGTCCTCCTAGAGAGCTGGGTAACAATTTCAGCCGTATATGATGTGCTTCATAGACACAAAGAAGTTTAGAGAGACTTAAAACTTCAGTCTGGGAATTTCAGGATTTCTCCTGTCTCATCTTTCTCATTCATGAACTGGCATGAAATTTTCCCTAGTTAGATAGTTATTTGCAAGGGCAAATGTTATTCTTAATCTCACAACCTTTCTAAAGGAAAGTAGAAAGGCAACCGTGAAGGACTTAAAATTTAACCACTGCCAAATAAAATGTTCATGAAATTAAATACTATTTCTAATCATGTGAAATAATGAGGCCATCAGTGGTCAGCTGTAGCAAGAAAAAAATAGCAGATAGAAAGTATGGAAAAGCAATTAAATCTAAGGACTAAGTGATTTCTTTCAATTTTGATCTACCTATTCCTGCATTATCTCTGCCTTGTGAGTAAAACAGCAGGTATTTTGGAGGATTAATGAGTGCCTGATATGTCTACATCACCCTTTGCTTTGGGTTCTTTTGACCTCTTGGGTAATCTGTTCATCAGAAATTACTTTGCTATGACATGATCAAAAGGAATAGAGGAACATTAAAACAAAAGAAGTAATTACAAATGCTCTTAAGTAATTGCAATATTTCTAAATAGAGCAAAACATTTTTTTAAACTACAGAGGCACTTTTTTTTTTTTCTTTTTAGCCAAAATTGGTTGTTTTCTCTGAGTACAATGTTTTAAAAGATCTTGTGCATAAAGTTAATTTTAAGGTTATGATGTTTTATTGGGGTGGAGAGGGAATAGTAATAGTTTAGCATAGTTTTATTACATACATTTCTATGTCCACTTTGAAATAATACTGTTAATTTAGTTAATTTGTCTGAATTCTATATTAAATAAGCTCTGAGATGCTTTGAAAATGCGCACACCAAATCTTAACGATATTGTTGCATCTCATGCTGAGTCTGTGCTTGGTTGCATTCTGCTGAGAGGCGATTTCATGTTGGAGGTAGCATGACTGATACCATGGGGGGCAATGGTGTGTAATGGAGGCACCAGAGACCTTGTTCTGTTAGCTACCATGGGTGGTTGCACGCATGCTTTGCGCAGTATGGTAACCAAAGCTGTGAAGATGAATCTTCAATTGCAAACACAACTCATTCATGCTTCCTCACGGATCTTACATGTATGGATGATCATGTGATGATACACATCTGGGTGTATGAAAAGTATCCCAGATAGATCAACAGAACAAGTTTTTTCCTTACTGAAGCATTATTAACTGTTATAATGTATTATGACTAAGTAAGTTTAAATAGAGCAGAAAGCTTTTTAACCAATTCATCAGTGGAAGCAACTAATTTTATAAGAGCTAGGAATAAATTCTTGCAGCAAAAATAGCTATAATGGAAAAGTGTTAACAGTGTTCTTCAGCTACCAAATTGACTGTAGAATCTATTACTTTCCTCCACTACATTTAATGTATTTTGCTGTAAATTATGCTACAGGATCAAATGACTAGTCTTGTCAGCAGTTAACTTTCTTTTTCTCCATCATAAAATGGTGTCCTGGAAAGAGGTCAACGTTAATTTGAGCTCAGCTTTTCAGAGGGTAGAGTTGAATATCGAAAATCAGGTTCTTGATGTGAGATCTCATGCTGATCATTGCGGAGTGATCTCTTTGCTCCACTTGGGAGCTTTGTGGTGGTCAGGGAGATTCTGGATGGGGTGGAGACTTCATCTGTCCTGATCTCGTTGTAGAGTCCAGGCCCTTTTGTGTATCTGACCACTGGTTGGTGAGCTTTCCAATGCTGGCCTTCAGTCTCTGTCACAAAGAAACACTTGACCATCTTCTGTTTGGTAAATATGTTTTCAGTGTTCATTCATTAGATGTTTTTAGCTGTTGATCCCATTTGATGTAGTTGAATAGGACAATACATTAATGTTGGCCGGATTTCAATAAATCTAGGTTCAATTTTGTTACTCTCACATAATCTAACTGGAAAGATTGAGCTCTTTGAGTTTGAGCCTGCAGTGCAGTAGTGAATCTACTGATATCCCGGATGCCTGACTGGTATCTGGTCCTCTCTTCTAGTAGGCTAGACTAGTCACTACATGCCTGTGTGCCTCGCTGTTGCTGGGACAGCTATTTTGATTTGCCCATGAAATACACAATCTGTGGAGTGAGCAGGTCTGCCCAGCTGAAAAATTCAGTGCTGTATTTAGTGTTGTTCTTTCGCCTTCACTACGTGACTGGTTTTCCCTGCAGATCCTGAATCTGTAAGTCTATCGCCCTTCCTACTCAGTTTTTGTAGTCTAAACCACATACAGTATGCAGTTCTAGGCAGCATGCTTTGTAGCAGGAACCTATTTTTACAAACTTTAGCTGCCTAGAAATTGTCTCTGAGCTATTTTTCTTCTCTAATCAATAATTATACAGGGAGGAAGGCTCATCTAGAGAAGATGGAACAAATTGTTCTTTTTGACAGCTAAAGTAAGTGGAGTTGGATCCTGCCATAAGTTTAGATTATGAAACAGGGAATTTGAAAAATCTTGAGGTTGGTATGGTTTTGGTAATTGTTCAGGTTGATTTTCTTTCAGAGGGAGGGAAAGCTTAATTCCTATGCATTACTTATTTATTTATAATGAAAAGCAAACTGAATTGCTGTAGGTAAATGGCCATTTAAGAAAACACACAAATTAACATGTGGAAGTATTTTCATATAACATTGATAAACTGAAACCATTCTTGTTCAAAGAAAAATGTTTATCTCCGTTTACATTGGCCTCAGTTATGTGGCATGAGAAGGTAACATAATATCGAGTATTTCCTTTAACTGCTGGAAGAGATCTGTGGGAAGGGAATTATGCCAAATTGGCTAAATGCCACCTTTTGCAATTTGTACTAAATACAATATTGCTGTCAGTGGGGAAATTAACTCTTTTCCATTCTTTCATGAGAGGGAATTAAGTTTCTTGACCTTGATTTACAGTACAAGAACAGCAAGGGTGACCTGAGCAGCAGAGGCATGGGTTTGACCTTTAGAGCCATCTGAAGAAATCTGTAACTGCAGCTTTGATAGCTGAGCTGAATAAATCTAACTTCAGATGTGAGAGACTGAAGTGTTTCCTGCAAAGAAAGGGCAGAAAGAACCTGTTCAAACACGGCAGTGCCTGGAATAGGTGGCTCTGGCACCACTAGAGCTGGAGGGCCAAGGTCCCTGTTCTTACCTGCTGGAGTGCTGTGAAGTCAGTTTAGAGGCAGTCCACGTTGCTTTCTGTATTCTGTCAACAGTTTTAAATGTTTAGGGTAAAGCAAAGCCTTGACTGTAATAATTACACAGCATAATAGGAGAGCAAAGTAAGCCTTCAGACTGCTGTGCCAAAATTCAATCATTAGAGCAGCGTCATAGTCTTCTAGCTGAAAACATGTTAGCTGAAATTATTTCTGTAATTTTAACTAAGCTTTTGAAACTTCACGAATCTAAAAGAATTTTCAACTTGAAAGAAAGTTCAGAAAATTGAATATATTTTCTGTAGTTGGCTGAACGCCAGATAAACTGCTGTTGTTAATTGAGAATATCTGTATGACCTATTTCTAGCCCTACCATTCAAATGATGAGGTAGATTTAGCCAGATGATTGCAAACAAAACTCTCTGTAAGTTCTTATTTCAGAGTAGCTATAGTTAATCTTTTTGAAGATGGCTGAGGTGTCCTATAGGTTTCCTCCTGGGAGAATGCTAGGATGAAATTTTTAGTTCCTGTACTCATTACTGTAGTATTGATAATTATTCTTTAAACTCCAGTTCAGTCTTTAGCCTCTCTGATAACATCGCTAACAAAGGAACAACAGAACAAATTATAGTAAAGTGACCTGTGCCACTGAGCAGAATTACTCAGTGTAGTTAGTCGCTAAAGAGCCATCAGCTTGGCTCACTACTGACCCTTACCAAATTTGAGCACAGAACCTTAAGGTGTGAACTGTTTTGTACTGTTCAATGCCCTGAGACTCTAAAACGTGTTGCTTTAGGGCTCTTCTGGAAACTACCAAGAAGTTGAGAGCATCTACCCTGATTATTTATTTATATATTTAATATTTACCTGTGTCCCAGGAAATAATTAATTTTCTTATGTGAAAAGAGATCTTTGCAGTATGTGTTTCCCTGATACCGAGGAAAACATTAAATTATTTACATTTCATAAAGAATGGATGTTTGAATCACTGAAATTGAGTTTAAGCCTTGAGTTTTCCATTACTGGTGTGGAAATCAATGGGTTTCTTTAAGTAACTTCAGACTGTGTTCTGCTCAGGTTCAGTGCATGGCTTCCACCAGTCAGGAAGTGTTGGAGTGTAAGCTGCCTTATTACAGTGCTGTACGATTCTAAATTTCTGTCAGCTGAGGGGAATAGCCTTGCTGTAATGGGAAAGCCACTAAGGACAGTGTGAAGCAGCACTGGTACCACTGAGTAGTTTTGGAACTTGAGCAAGGTATTTCACTTGTTTGTATGGTTGTGTTGTTTGATTTTGAATTACTATTGTTTGGGAATTCAGACTAGAATCTGAAATGATCTGAAAAACTGGCTTTAATTTCTCAAGTGTTTTATTTCAATAGCAATTGATATCCAATATTCTAAAAATCTCTTGAAGTGGTAGTGATGTTTACCTTTGAAAAATACATTTTTTTTTCTTCAGCAGCAGAATTTGAGCAATATGTTACAGTTACAGCCTCCTCTTCAGAAATATTCTGCAGTCTGTATTATAGCTCCATGTCTGGTATGAAGCTAATCATCATTAGATAGCCACATTTTGTTAGATGGTAGGATACAATTGTTCAATAAGCTTAAAAGGGATCATGGTTGTTGTACTGGTCTTTTGTAAAAGTATGCCACTGTGTGATAATGTTGTCTTTTAAAACACAGAACTGAGCTCTGGAGTTTGGGTACATCAGAAAGTCAGGCCTGTTGTGAGATGCTGGATTGCATGGAGAGCTTGCCTACATGGGGAAGAGAATTCTAGGAAACCCTGTCCTAATTTATTTTATTAATCTAGAAAGGTTCACATCCTTGTTTCAATTTCATGGGTTTAAGAGTGGAATGGGGTGAGAGAATAAATTGAACTTGTGTTAAATTGAAGTAAATATCATTCCTCTCTGTGCGAAGGTTGTGAACTCTTTGCTTCACTTCCTAAAACAGATTTAAAGCTGGAAATGAGTTCTCCCTTCTGCCCAGACAGGCACAGCTACCAGTGTGTTTGTGAAAGATGGGGCGTTGCGTGTTACTGTGTGTGGGTGTCTGGGCTAGTGCACGGGGTACAGGGGAGGAGAGGACAGAGGACAAGGGAGGTGGTCAGTGAGTGAAACTTCTATATGTGTACCGTAAGTTAAATATTTTGTGTGTGTAGTCAGTGAAGCTGTCAGCAAATCCCATCTCTGGGATTGTCTGTAAGGATCAGCCTGTGACTTGCAGCTCTGGGAATTCCAGATGCAAGATCCGTATTTCAAAGGGGGAAAAAGGCTGTCTCTAAAGTAATCAGCCAGCATTCGGATAAATAACCTCATTTACCCTTAAGGTGAGAAGGGTTTTTTTTCAATTTAATAGATTTTGAGCTGTCTTTATGAAAAGATTTTCTTTTTTCTGTAAGAGTTCTTTGCAGTTTGCTGCAGTGCAAGATATTTAACTTCAAAATCTTATTACTTTTTCCATAATTAAAGGTTTAACAGAGGTGAAAAATAAATGTTCACTGTAAGATTTTAATTATTTATTCTATGGTGGAGGAAATGGTCTTTTCATAGTGTTATCCCTGACAAAGTAGTTTAGTTAACATTGAGTATCCACTCATTAGGAATACTTCTGGATAGTATTTTGAAAGCATTCATAGAACTGTATTATCTGTAGCTCTTCACTATTCTTGTGTGCTGTGCAGAAGTGTAATAGCTCCATTATAACTCACCATTATATATGCATTAGTTAATAGGCACCAAAAACCCTGTTCACAGATGACTTCCTGCGTTCTTTGTCAAAGGTCTTCTTACTGATATTAATATAATAAAGAAAGCCTAAAACTTGCACCTGCATAAGGATGTCTCATTTGTCTTTGGAGAAGTTATAGACAAATGAGGGGAAATGCACTGTTTGGACGTAAGGAAAAAAAAAAAAAAAGGAGCGCTGCTACATCACTGAAAACCCGGGGCCTTACTGGCTTCCATGTGCTGCGAACAGAGCTTTGTCCTGGCCTTGCAGTCCCAGATATGAGAAGATAAATATTGGAAGGAATTTTTTTGACTCTCTGTCATCTTACAGACAGGTCCAACTGAGGCTTGCCAGGACCAGCTGGAAACAGAGCAGAAACTTGGGTTGTATGATGTTGATCAGTTACAACTCCAGCAGTGCATGAAATTGATGTCTCCAACCTGAGTGATTCATAAATAATGCCTCCTTTAGGAAAATGTGGTAGCTAGAAAACAAAGGAATTCAGATATTTGGAGGAAGACTGGCTTAGAAAATCACTTCTTCCCTCACAGTAATTTATGAGTGGGAAGAACTTGGAAGCATGTCAGGTTGTTTAGATTTGGCTTTACTGAGTTTTGCTTCCAGTTGTGTACTTCTAGATGCAATAACCGAATCGAAGATGTTAGCGGAATGTGACAATGTGTCCTTTAGTATGTTTCAAAAAGGAGAGTTCCCACTCTTATCCTGTTCCAAACACCCTGTAGAGCATCGCATGTGAATCACTCAGCTGGTTTAGGGACTGGGCACTTCCTCTAAGCAAACATTGGAATCCAGCAGTGTTACAGGTGTGTGTGCTGACACCTTCACCTGAGGCATGAAAGGTAATGTCCCCAGGCCTGCTTTCCCTTGTGAAGTGGTAACAGGCCACAAGGACCTTGTACCAAGAGAAAATTACCTCATGAGCACCATGGCTACTGAATGGCCATGGTCTATAATATCTAAAAAGTTGAGGAAAAGTTGCCAAGTTATGCCTTTGAGTAAAATGTGTTGTATTCATAGATATGCTATCATTTTAAATGTCTGTTACATTTCTTTAAAAGCTACATTTTCTACTGTTCTGGAAAGGCAGTCTTAACCTTTATTACTTTGGCTTTCTTTTGCTGCTAAGGGAACGCCAGACATTAATGAAACGTCAATGACTATTGCAGTTCAATTTTCTTATATAATTAGAATTAAATGGCTAGAGAGCTTAGAGAGACTAAATAAAAGGAACAGTGTTAGTTCACTTTTAGATGTGTGTTCTTGCATCTTCCAGACCAGTTTTAATAACAATCATAAAGATATCCTGGTTCTTCTGAAATTCAGCTTCGGTTCTTTTTCAGAATAGTAAGATAATAGATTTGGCTGAATTCTATTTTGGCTCTGTTTGGATGTGGCCAAGTTATGCCACTGGCAAGAACAGTGCAGCTCAAACCAGCTAGGTGAGCAGGTACAAGCAAAGAAGCCTTTGTATAATGTCTAGATCTTTTTTAACATCCCTTCAGATTGTAATCTACTGAGACTACATCAGATGACAAAAAGTTATGGAAAGACATGTAACCAGACTGAGCATTTGTTTTAACAGTCAAGATGGAAAAGGAGTCTGACTGGGACACGTACAATGACTAAGATGGGAAGTTGGCAAAGCTCTAATAGGCAGGCATTTGTCTGTGTTACAGTTTGATTGCACAATTAGCGGGTTTTTATTATTGTGCCAACTGCTGCAATCCACTTATGAGGCAGCAGTCAGACTCGTTCCAACTTCTTGCAACATCTAGGATGCAAAGGAAGCATTTCATTCCTTCAGCCTGCTGCAGAAGTGAATACAGAGCCTTTCTTCCAGGAACCCCCCTTAGTATGTGTGGAGGCCCAAATGTAGTTGGAAATAATTACTTCCTAAATAAAACTCTTACAGTAGAAGCCAAGGATACCAAGCAGAGATAAAAATAACTTCTTTTTTTTTTTTCTTCCTTCCTCTGAGATATTTATTATTTATTTTTGCTCGGTGATGAAATGGGCCATGAGTTCCTTTTCATGGAGAAGTTTGATTTAGTATTGCTGCTCTTTGTGTATATTCAGTTTTGCCAGTTTTGTTTTTACTCTTACACAGTTACATTTTTTCCATGTTTTATCTCAGTGTCTTTGTACACTTTGAATGTAATAGCTTGCTGTAGGAGTGATTACAGGTGCCCAGAGTAGTTTGGCTTCTTTAGCAGTTATTCATTGTTGAAGGAACATGTGAAACATAGAGTATTCAGTCTCCAGTTGTAAAGAAAATAATGCTGTGTCTTTCCCATTTTCATTTTAAATGATACCTTATAAGAATGCCCTCAGTTCAGTTTTTCATGGCGTGGAACTGAAGTCAGTCAAACTTTGTGTAGATCTTTAAAATTCTAGCCAGCTTTCTGGGATGCCTAGTAGTATGGGTTGTTTAGCAAACTGGTATCTCTGCCTTTCTGTAGCTGAGAGATTCACTGCTTTTTGCGAGATGTAAAGCTTCATAAACTGAGAATTGGCTGCCAGCTGGGTGATACAATTTTCTGTAGAAAAAGCTTCACCCTTACATGGCTGTTGTCTCACTCAGAACCACAGCATAATGAGCTTTACGTCGTGTCTGTTCTGGATCTAGCTTACTGCTTTGTTACTTTTCTGAAGAGCGCTGCTTCATCCTTGTCTGCGGACTGTAGCAAGGGATTTGTCATCAGGTGAGGTGGTTTTAGGACTGGTATATATTGAGTTACCCTATCTGAAATGGACTGAGATGTGTGTGTATTTTAAAGGCTCTGTGAAAATACACTCCATTGCTCACACGCTCTGCCAAATTAGAAAATGGCCGAGAACCAAGTATCTGACCTGAAGTGCTATCTGTCCCAGCTGCTTGTGGGTTCTCAGCCTATTGGGTCTGCCCACTGTTAGTCCAAATTCAAGCACAGAAGGGTATGTGCAGAACTGACTTCTGGTCCCTAGATCCAACTGTTTCACTCATCAGATGTCTTCTGTTGAGCAACACTGCTTGCTGGTATCAGTGTCATCTGCGCGCGTATTGCAGTTACCTTCTTTCATGGTACTTGCAGGCTCCTTTCTTTTTCTTGCCTGAAGGGACACTGGCTCTTACACAACTGTTTTCAATACATATTTTTAGTTACCTATGCCCAGTGAGGAAGGAAAAAAACCTTATTGCTGAAACATCTGAAGTGTATTTTTATGCAACTGAGTCACTCTTGTAATATAGTAGCCCCTTGTGTTAGATGCAACTAGTTCTGTGCGTAGTTGGATTTTTATACTGCTCTCTCCTGCCTCACCCTCAAATCCTCAATGTAAAAAGAAAGTGTGCATCACAAACATGGACGTACCCCTCTTCTTAATAAAACATTTTTTTCCTGCTAGATGCTAAATTCTAAGGCTTTCTCTAGTTAAATAATTTGGGTTTATTTTTCATTCCAGCATAAGAGGGATTAATAATTGCATGGTGCTCTTGGTGTGTGGTGGTTTCTTTGTAGAGCAGTCTGGCTTGGTGTTTCGTTAGAGACTAACCTAAAAGCAAAGCTGTTGACCCCTCTTTCTGCAGTACAGAAGAGAAACCTATCTCCTGATGCATGAATCATGGAAGGAGGGGCACTTCAGGTGGTTTCCAGGAATATGTAAAGCTGCTGAGGTAGAGAGTCAAAACATATGATACTAAAGTGTCCTTACCTTCCTGAACAGAAGAGGGGAAAAAAAGGGAGAAAAATCATAGCTATTTTTCGTATCTGAACTATATTAAAGCTAACAAGAGAGCTTGAAAGGTTTTGTGATAGAAACTTGTCCAAATGATTTATTTAGTGTACTCCAACTCTGCAGTATCCTTCAGATGAAGGAAGATTTTTGCCATAATTATGATTTTGCTGCTCTGACAGGCCTTCATGTCAGTGTCAGGGCTCAGAATGCAGTCATCCTAAACGTGCAATCCTGTTGCGTGCTATGGGAAGGATGTGTGAAATGGAACTGACATCATGGATGAAGGGTCAGGTACAAAGTATGTTTTCTAAATGAAGCAATGATCAGTTGGTAACTCCAGACCAGAAAGCCAGCTGTCTATGCATCAAATATAAGACAAAATAAAACTTAAAAGTAATTGTACTGTTGAAGAGAGATCAGGAATTCTTCCCTGAGCTATGCCATTGGTAATTTCTGTTGTATAGCACAAATGAACTCATGTGAGAGCATGTCACCAGTACACTGTTTATCCACATACCAGAATGTTTGGAAATAGTAGTTTTGTGAACCTTGCTGGATTGTCAGCGGAATAAGAAGCAAATTTTCCTGGAGGTAGTTTATCTTTAAATAAACTCATTTAAGACTGATTAGTTAATACTAGTGTAAGATATTTACACTATAAGTGTTTCCAAGTAGTAGGAACCTGTGACAACTGAAGTGTTGTTAGATGTGCTTTACTCCTCCTCCCCCCTCCATTTGTACTCTTAATTCTGTGAAGAGCTGCGTTATATCTGAAACAGTATCACTGTGGTATACAGACAATAAATACTGTCTTTCTGCCAGGGTCTGGATGGAAGACTCCTACACGGAGTGTAGGAGCAAGCATTAGTAAATCAGCATGCATGTATTCTGTGTGTTTATATAATACTGAAATGTATTTTTAGATAAAATCTTAAACTAGTATTTTGACCATCTGGTTTAGTTATAAGAATCAGAGTCCACTTTCACAGTTGTAAACTTGTCACAGGCAAACTCAGGTCAGGTTATTGAATTCTTTCTGTTTTGGTAAATATCCTCTCTGGTGTAACCTGAATGTAGTTCTAAAAACCTCTTTGGTCTCCTGAAAAAGCAGAAGTTTCATCAGATCAGAGATGGAACATAATATTAATGGTAGATGGGAGATCTTCTGTACGAGAAAGTTGTGCTTGGTAGTTTTTTTATTGTTTGAATTTTACTGAGGTTGCAAATTCTGCTGAAACATGCAGGAGTTGATAAACTCGCAAGCCATGAAGTTATCTGCTGCCAATCACAAAATATATTGGAGAGACATTGAGGACAGATGCTTTGAAGACATCAGTTTAGAGCAGGGATATAACATGAATGGTGTGGACAGGAAAAATAAGAAAGAATCCTTATTTATAAGACAAAAGAAGGCACAGTTTATGGTGTAGAAGAGGAATCTTCTTTTTTTTTTTTTATGGCTCTTCATAACGTTTCATTGCAGAATTCATTGCAAAAAGATGTTTTGGAGACCAAAGTTATAAAAAGAGGGCTACAGAAACTGAAGCAACTTCTCCATGGCTTTTGGGATATACTGAATGGTTTTGCATACACAAAACTGGGTAGTCAACACTTGATAGATTTCTTGAGGCAAAAAGGCTGGGAGAATGCACTGGAAAAAAACACATTGCAAATTCCCTAAACTTATTTAAACAACATAATGTACTTGCTAATGCACGATATTTTGACCTGTGAATATGTATCACTGAATATTGTATACTGGTTCAAATGAAAGCTTAGCAGTTGAGTTGGCTTTATGATGGGGAGATTTAGTCTTTTTACCGTTGAAATAAATCAATTAATAGAGATCATATGAGATGAACCCTTTTAGCTCTCTTGGACTAAATGTCCATGAAAACTTCTGTATGGCCAAGGTGATTCTTGTGGAAGCTGGGGAAAAGCCATCTCATGAAATTAAAATGTTATGGTCTGTGTCAGATGTAGCTCTCACGTGGTACTTTATTGCCTGCAACATTTGGACCCAGGATTCTGGCTGCAGTGGCTATTACTGAACCAAGGAAATCTGAAAATAGCAGACTAGAAATAAAATCTTTTATTTCCTTAACAAAACTCTGAAAAAGCTAAATCCATGCCTATTGTAATTTTTGCTCAACTCAAATGATAAGACTTGTATTCCTTTATCCGTTACTGCTAGAACTGGAAAGCTTTTGCCATTTGGGATTTCCTTAGGTGACCAACAGTAGCAGAAACTGAATTGCGGTCACAGAAAGAAACAAGCTTTGTATTCCATGTCCTTGCAGAGCTTATACATTGAACCGGCTTTAGTTGAAACAACACAATTAGATTGCTTTTAGATTTGTCTCTGCAAATTTATCACCATCTTTCCTACATTTGTGATACTTTGCTAATAAAGTCCCAGAGCATATGTGTGAAAAGAAATGCTTCACACAGAATGAGAAATGTGAGCTTGGATTTTCAGACAAAATATACCACTAAAGACCTTTTTTTTCCTTAATATGCTCAAAGTTGGTCTTTTTTCTGCCTAATTAACTTTATTAATATTGAAGATGACAAACTGTCACCTTCTTAATTCAGGGGATCTTAACTTTAATACTTACCTTGGGACCCATAATGAACGTGTTATCATGAATGGTCTGTCAACGTATAGCAAGGGAGCCGATGCGCAATGCTTACCTCACTCTAGTGCTTACAAAACCAAGTTTTTCTAAGTCATAAGTCAGACATAAAAGAAACATCTGAAACTATATATATATATTTTTTTTTTTAGTGTAGCAGAAATGAGGAGATGAAGGGGAATATAACTCAAGTGGTTTTTTTTTTCTCTCTAAGGAAAAACAAACAAACAAACAAAAAACAAACAAAAAAACCCTGCAGGCTGGACAAGATAGCTACATTTCCTTCCAGTCTCGCATGAGAGACACGGGAACAGCTGATGTGAGCTCGGGAAGATGTTCTTCTCTGCAGCAGCATCTGGCATAGCACACCTACAGCTGTGATGTATCTGGGGGGGTCTGTGTGCTTTTGTTGCTGTCACTGGTGTTAAAGCAGCTTCTGCAGATCTCTCCGTGGTTTTTATAAACTGGTAGGGGTGTAGCTATGACAGCACTGAACTCAGCGTGGATAACTGCCTGAGCATGTACTGGAACTGTTAAATAGATTTTGCAGCGAAGTTGACCTCTGTATTTTTGAACTGTATTTAGTATCATCAAGCTAGTTTAGATGTTTCTAGGGATGGGACTTAGCTGTCTACCGTGTTGTGATATGCTGTTGTGAATCTCTCCTGGACTCCTACTATCATTGTCCTTTGGAGCCTTTGCCGGTGCCGTGCCAAAATTGCAGGTGCTGTAGGGCATCTCGGGCAGCACTGGATGCCCACTGTTAGATTGGTCCATCAAGCCACAGGTTCAACAGCGAGGTTGGGAATTTCCACTTGAGCTGAAATCACTGCAGTGACTACTGCAGTGTTACCAGCTGTACACATACACTGAGATTACCTGCTGTTAGGTTGGTTACACTGCAGAGAACAACTTAATTGCGACTCTTCATTTTAATTAATATTTACATCCTACGTAACGGCATGTATTCATAAAATTTCTGTAATGTCTATCTAAATTATTAATGCACAGCCTATGAAGGATTCATATTGAAGAATATCTTCTTAGATGCCATTTAGTAATTAGGTTTTAAAATTTTTGTTCTAAAATGAAAAACTGGTCAAAAACCTGAAGTAATTGATTTTATATAGTGCATAACTGTGCAGTAACTTAAATATTTTTAAAGATTACCCTTTTGTTTACAGCTGTTAATTGAAATTTATTTTCTTCACTTGAAGAAAGGGAGAGCTTCTCTTTTTTTATTATTCACCTTCAAGAAAAGAGAGAGGTGAGGAACAAGGTGGTTGAAAGCCCACCCTCTCTATGAATTGAGAATAGACATCCACTAGTCAATGAGTTACACAGATCTTCTATCATACGTTGGAGGTAAAATCTCTATAAAGATGGTGCCCTACCTCTTCTTGTCTTCTCAACCACAGGAAGGAGAACGTGAGCCTAGTCTTGCATCTTCCCATCTGCTGAAGTCTCTTCTGTTCCCTGTCTCCCTCTCATCAAGTACGGCATTGATGTTGCACCGAGGCACCTGAGTTGAGGCACTGAGGCAATCGAGCATGAATAGAGAAAGGTGTTTTTTTGTTTTTTTTTTTTCTTCTATAGTTGATAGGGAAGATACAAAGAGGCAGGTGATGTGTTTAGTTACTTGTGTTTCTTCCCTGTGTACAATCTGTAAGGTTTTGTGCTCTGATAGGCAGCATACTTAGTGGCTGATGTCTTCAAGGTAACGCGAAGAATCTTGGATATCCTCTTCTTTTTCCTGGGTTATGGTCTGCATTTTTATATCCGCTTCTCTAAAAGGCATTGTTTATATTCTTAGTTTATATTGGAAAAATGGCATCTACTTTTACCCATTTGAAATACAGAGCATATGTAAGTAAAATACTAAATTAAAAAAAAAAGTTTGTCAGTCATGTAAGTACTGGTAGAGAGGTGGACTAGACCTCTAGAGCATCCATAGATGTAACTGCTTTTGTGGATTTCTCAGGCTTCATTGAACTAGCAGGCTGCTTCTGATTGCTGTTTGCTAGTTCAGTTCTGAAATAATGTTTGCTTTTTCCATATTATTTAAACTTGTTTCTACAGTGAGATAAAAACCCTATACGTAGGTGCATGTGCCGGTATTTGCTTCTAATATAACTGACCTATGGTGAAATGGAACCGACTGTATACCTACGTTTTTTTCACAATTTATGAGAATTGTTCGGGCTGTTGCAGTCATAGGTGGATTAAATGTATATCCTGTCTTCATTCCAAAATGAGTTTTCTGTAAATTCTGAAGGCTGAATGAAATCCTAACACTGCAAGCACCACAGATTGCAGTTTTGCTGTGGGTGTTCAGAGCAGTCTTTATTTCAGCTGCATAACTACAATAGAATCTTTCTAGTAAATTCTTACCCGAAGTAAGATGCAGGCAGTAGGTGCAGCTGTTTGTGTGCCTTTCTGCCCCCTAAAGAAAAAATGTCTTTTCTCCTTGCATGGAAGTGCATTTATCCATTTGAGACACTTCCATCCACTTCTGTGTTACTCAAAGCCCATCGTGAATGTACTTCCTATTAGCTAGGGCTGATAACATATGTAAGGCTTCCTTTGCTTAAACTGGATGGATACCATTTTGTACTCTTTGTCCTTCACAGAGTAAGCCTATTTAATTTTCTGCAATATCAATTATTTGAATTGAAATTTCGATAGTTGTTTCAATTATTGATAAAACATTTGCCAATATTTTTGTTGTGGTTTAGTAAGGATAGTGATTTGATAGGACAGCTCTCAACTGGTTTTCAAATCCTCATGAACAAAACTTAAATAATCCATCAGTGGGCATATGCTTGAAATGTTTTTTTTCAGGACCTATACCTGAGACAAGGTTGTCACCTGTTGGTCTGTTACACATGCATCGCTTTCCACTTCAAAAATGGTCACAATGTGGGGGATACAGGATAGAATCTGATGAGTTTCAAAGTAAGAAGGGTTATGTCTCCCCTTGCTTTCTCCCTGTCCAAATCTATGATTTTCAGGATTAGGTCATTGCTGCCTACTTTTCTCACTCATATCAGGGGTTGCCAGCTCCAGTAGGAACAGAGTGAGGGTAATACTGGGCTCTACAGAAAGACTCCGCTCAGTTCCTCTGCTTTAGAATGGGTAGATGGCTGAATGCAAACAAATCAAAGCAGTATAAGGGCTCCACAGCGCTTGTTTCCTCGGCTGCGTGACCATTTTATACAGACTACTTGTTGTGGGGCATGATTTCATCTCCCAGAAAACACTAGTTTCCATTTGTCTATTTTATTTTCTTTCTCATAATGTGCTTTCAAGTATTTTAACTGATGCAACTGGAAAATTATAAGGCATTTAACTCCTCTCTTCTATTTAAATTGGAGGAATTTTTCCTTTGAGCATTTGTACTAATGTAACTCACTTACCTGTACTTTTTATTCTCAAGATAGGTTCTTTTAATTTTTCTCTCATTTGCTTTTTCTTTTCATATTGGAAAATTCTTCCAAGTAAACAATCCCTTACTGTAGTGTGTGTGTAACCACAGCACTTCATTTTTAATGTTAGCTTTATTAAATTGAACGTAGTTAAGGCTCATATCCTCTTTTATCTATTTTTTTTTTTTCTAGAAGTGTTGTCCTAGCAATTTGAAAACGCATTTTCAAGAATGACTGCTACATTGATGGAGGCATTTTGTTAGGCTAGACGAGAACAGAGAAGTCTGTCAATATGTCTATTCTAAGCACTGCCTCTGTGCTGCACACCTGTTCAGAGAATAAATGTAAATCACAGGAGCCCCTTGGGTAGGGATGTCAACTAAATGGATGCATACTCTGTGTCCTGAGGATTATTTCAGTGAAATCTTAGATGTTTTGGTTCCAAATTAGAGTTCTGAGCCTTTTATCTGATCTAAAAGAGGCTGTTAAGGACCTCTACTTTTATGAGCATGCTGGAGAAGTACTTTTGTTACTGTGCTTTCTTTGTAAGAAAAATGTGTGCCTCTCTTTCCTTTGAAATTTTGTGTGGAAAGAGGAGAAGATGGAGAAGGGGAAAGTATCCAGTATGTTTTTTTCTTATGGTTTTGTGTGTGTGAGAATGCTGGAAATGTCTTTTACCCCACCCTTACCCCACTTACTGGAGTAACTCTTTTCACTAAAGAATAAAAGGCCTCAAGTGCAATTAAGAGCACAACATTCTATTGTTTGCTTTATGTTGTTATCGCATAACTGTAAATTCATTACTTATTTCATCAAGTATATTATCCCTCTACTTCATTTGGAACTTTATAAACCAGGGTCTCTGTAACTGACTGTGCGAGGAGCTTTTCCACCATGGCTCTGTGTTAGAGAACCTAACTATCATCAGCGGTGGAGCTGAACATAGATGACTGTGGATGTGGTCTACCTTGACTTCAGCAAGGCTTTTGACACCGTCTCCCACAGCATTCTCCTCAAGAAACTGGCTGCTCTTGGCTTGGACTGGCGCACGCTTCGTTGGGTTAGAAACTGGCTGGATAGCCGGGCCCAAAGAGTCGTGGTGAATGGAGCCAAGTCCAGTTGGAGGCCAGTCACTAGTGGCGTCCCCCAGGGCTCGGTGCTGGGGCCGGTCCTCTTTAATATCTTCATCGATGATCTGGACGAGGGCATCGAGTGCACCCTCAGTAAGTTCGCAGATGACACCAAGTTAGGTGCGTGTGTCGATCTGCTTGAGGGTAGGAAGGCTCTGCAGGAGGATCTGGATAGGCTGCACCGATGGGCTGAGGTCAACTGCATGAAGTTTAACAAGGCCAAGTGTCGGGTCCTGCACCTGGGGCGCAATAACCCCAAGCAGAGCTACAGGCTGGGAGAGGAATGGTTGGAAAGCTGCCAGGCAGAGAAGGACCTGGGAGTGCTGGTGGATAGTCGGCTGAATATGAGCCAGCAGTGTGCTCAGGTGGCCAAGAAGGCCAACGGCATCCTGGCTTGTATCAGGAACAGCGTGACCAGCAGGGCTAGGGACGTGATCGTCCCCCTGTACTCAGCTCTGGTGAGGCCGCACCTCGAGTACTGTGTTCAGTTTTGGGCCCCTCGCTACAAGAAGGACATGGAGGTGCTTGAGCGGGTGCAGAGAAGGGTGACGAAGCTGGTGAGGGGTCTGGAGAACAAGTCCTATGAGGAGCGGCTGAGGGAGCTGGGCTTGTTCAGCCTGGAGAAGAGGAGGCTCAGGGGTGACCTTATCGCTCTTTTTAGGTACCTCAAGGGAGGCTGTAGCGAGGTGGGGGTTGGCCTGTTCTCCCACGTGCCTGGTGACAGGACGAGGGGGAATGGGTTTAAGTTGAGCCAGGGGAGTTTTAGGTTAGATGTTAGGAAGAACTTCTTCACTGAAAGGGTTGTGAGGCACTGGAACAGGCTGCCCAGGGAAGTGGTGGAGTCACCATCCCTGGAAGTCTTCAAAAGACGCTTAGATGTAGAGCTTAGGGATATGGTTTAGTGGTGGGCTGTTAGCGTTAGGTTGGAGGTTGGACTCGATGACCTTGAGGTCTCTTCCAACCTGGAAATTCTGTGATTCTGTGATTCTGTGATTCTGTGACTGCTACCTCTATTAGGTGTCTTTTGTGTTACTGTTTCTCACTGAATTCATTTCTGGTGTGTTACTAAATTCTCAAACGTCTTTCAACTTTTATTTGCCTTTATCTAAAAGTACAGGTTAAAAAATCAGCATATTAACTTTGAAATCAGCCTTTTTACTATTGGTAAGGTTGTCATAAATGTTTCCTCACCAGACAGTCCCGAGGATCGTGGGTGCAGTTAAACAGTAAGAGGAACATTCAGCATATACCTGCTAAAGGCTAATCTATTACCTTTCTATCAACTAGACTGAGTTTACCAAGCCCTGTAGATAACTTCAGGCTGTCAAAAATTCTTTCCCGTCCTAGGAGTAATTTGGGGATAATGTAGTAAGAACAGTATTCCTGGAGTGATTTTTCGATGTAGTCTGTCAAGATGAGTGAGAAAGTGTGCGGCATATATGCACAGGCATGTATTAGAATTAGGCTTTAGGTTTTCTGTTGTTTCAACAGCCGCACTCAATGCTGAATTTTTATTACCATTTTTATTTAATAGTCTGATTGTTTTTCATGAAGTTCTTGAGAGCCTGCATGTATTATGCACATTTTCCTGTGTCATGCACTACAGAGACTGTATCTTGCTTCTGTTTTTTTTTGTTGCTTGAGTTTGACTTGCATGTTTAGGTGCATTCATTTACATTTTTCTGCTCTTCAGATTTCTTCTACACCTGTGCTGCTAAATCCAATTGCTGTGCTCTGAAGCTTGGAGCAGATACCCATTTGGGAAGCTTTTTGAATTTTTTCACATTAATTTTGGAGCAAGAACGAATATAACTTGCTCTTCAAGTGCTTGAATGCCATCAAGCACACCTGAAGGAGGTGAAATGAGTTTTTGTGAATAGGCTCTGGAATCTGTCTAAATGACTTGAATTCCACTGGGGAGAGTTGGCTTAAAAAGCGATGGGTTTTGCAGCTTCCAACTCAGACTTTAAACTTGTCCAGGCAGTTAAAGGAGCTCACCACATTAACGAAGATGTGGTAAAAATTCCTCTGTCCTCAAATTCAGTTTCAGCTTGCACCTGCCCCCCTCTGAGATGTGCTTCAACACATGTTCTTTGCTTCTTTATTCAAGGATTTTTGGGCCTCTATATTCTAGTTGTGTAGAACAAATGACATTTATTTTCAGCTAAAAAATTGAATCTATATACCCTTTCACTATGATTTTTATTTTTTTTTCTCTCATTTGAAGGGGGGAGGAAAAGTGAAACTTGTATCTACGGTCAGAATAATAAAATGGGTTTTATGTGGAATGACAATTGTACATTTAATTAAAAAAAAAGGGGGTGGGGAGAGGTGCAAAAAACCTCACAGCTTGGCTCTTAAGAGGAACTGGGGCTTGCACAGACCCGTATTTTTAAATTTCCTATGTAGTTCACCGTGACCTCCATCTTGTCCTGAGGGTACTATTATGTTCTTGTGTCAGTCAAGAGACTCCTGACCTCTTTTGACACCTTGCTGATCTCTTCTCCTGCAATTTCTCACAATTCCAGATAATCTTAAGAGGAAAGCAAAGAGTTATGAAACTATGACAGAAGTACATCTAACTGCTGGTGCTTCTTATAGAGCAGATTTCTCAGCTGGTTCTGTTCAAAAAGCTATTTACTACAAAAGTTTGAGATAGTCTCATAAGCCAGAAATAGCTGCATATGTACGTACCTATATCTTTATTAGTATGTTCCTGTACCTTGTTTCTGATGTATGTGCATACCTATGCTAACACCCAATGCAGTCTCAACAATTTTAGATTGTTTTTTCTGATATAATGTAAACCTGTTCTGTGCACTTACTGTAGGGATAATCTCAATATAAACAAATTATATAATCAGTATGAAGAAATCAAAGATCATCCATCAATCTGTTCTTTGTGTAGATTGGACTATCAGCAAATATGGCACTGATAAATACGTGTATGACTTTATTAGTGTAATAGCAATTGGAAATAAGAGATTTATAATGCAAAAGAATGGCTGAAAGATGCATTTCCTAGAGTTTGCCTGTTTCTGTGCATGTATTTACAGTAATGGGCACAAATCTTTAAACGGAAATATTTACATGAGAAACCTAACAGTATTCACCGTATACTGTAAGGATCTAGAGCTTTTCCTGTTTTGTGTTCATGTAGCGGTAGTGAAGCATGGTTCCACTCTACTGTTTATTGTAAGTGTTGTATTAATGACAAATGATATATAGGTACATGGATAGGCTTTATTTCTCCAGCTGAGGATATTAAATCTTTAATGAATACCACAAATTTTTAGCAACCGAACTCGAAAAGTTAATTTTTTGCAAACATAGCTTTTTCTTCTCATTATGAATAAGTAGGTGCAATTTTTCAAACACTTTTTTAAACTCAAAAATTACCAAAAGTTACCAAAAAGACCTTTCATAAAAGCTTTTCTTCTCAGATGAACGTTTCCTTCTCTACTGCTAGAAGTTAATGAGATTAAGTGAATAAGCAGATAGTGAGTTGTTCTGCACAACTGTAAAAATCATTTTAAAAAATTCAAATATTACATCATAAGGTATTTGCAGAAATTGTTTGACATAATAAAAAGATTTATTAACTCAAAAGAGGATTTTTGAAGCAGTAATGATCTTTAAAGATTTAATTTTTTGTTCATTATTCAGCCTTCAACAGATCACAAGTTTAACTCTCAGTACTGTTGAAAAAGACATCAGACACGTAAAAGCAGTGTATGTTCTGTATAAAATATAAATTTATTGGCAGAGATCCTGATTTTACTTCACTGAAGATAGGAGAATTTCCTGCGTATAAAAATTGTGTGAGGAATTCTGCGTGTTTATCTCTTTTCCTTTCAGTTCATGAAACTCTGTTCATTTGGTAAATATTAATGTAACTTAGTGAATGTTTTTATTTTGTTAGTCAAACTAGGGCTAACATTGGGAAGCCCAGATAACCACACTAGAGAGAGTGCTGTTCTCTGTACCTGTAGTATAGTGTGTGTAGCCTTTCTCAAAAACTGCCTTCAGTGGGTTTTTCAGAAGTTCAGGAATTGATATCTTTCCCGGGGGGCGTTGAGTATGAGGGCAAATAAGATCTGTGATTTTGACAAAGCAAAGAAGATAAGTTTGGGAGAAAGCTGACCAATGCCACCAAGTGTAGACACAGATAGTTAATGGAGTACTAACCTCTTTCCTTTGACCTTGTTTTGGTTATCATCTGAAACTTCTGTGGATTGGACAAGGCTGTTCTCCACTTCCAGGCTTTGTAAAAGATAAGGGGATAACAGATCAGACACAAAATGGATCTTGAGGCAGATATGCTCTTGCAAGTTCTGGCTCAGGTGATTGTCAGGTCCTTAAGTTTGCTAAAAATCAAACACAGGTATCTGTAGAAGATGAGGACAGGACCTCATTTGAAGATGCTAGCCTTATTGAGGAGGAGGATTAGGGTACTTGAGAATAAGAAGAGACTTGGGATGTGGCAGGAGAAAAGGTTTGTTTGTGTGCTCCTTGGAGAGAGGAGGCTGCTAGCTGTATAATTGGAAAGGCTGGAGGAGGAGTAGCAGCACTGGGAAGCAACACAGAAGGGAGGCAGAGGGAGGGCTGCTTGTAGTTGGAAGAAAGTAGAAGGAAGAAGTATTAATGAGAAAGACATCTGCCTTGCAAAGGGGCACATAATTCCTTTTTAAAAGCAGGCAGTAAATGTCATTGGAGTCTTTCAGCTCTGTAACAAGAAGTTACAATGTTTTAGAGAAATAATATTTATCTGCCCATACAGATGTTGGAAATGTAGGCATATAGCCAATCACCTGGAAGATGCTAAGATCAATAGGAGCAACAAACTGACTTCAGCTGACTTCAAATATAGCAGCTATTTTTAAAGATTTTATATCTAGTATTGACACTTAAAACAGGCTATGTGTAACTATAAGAACAAATTATTTGCAACCCCGTTAACTATGGGAAAGCAATGATATTACTTAATACTTTGAAGGGCTTTTGTATTGATACTGTTTTGTTTTCATGAATATAGTTCAAAATGTGCTTTTATCTGCAGAAAATATTTAATATTCCTTAATTGCTTATTTAGTAAGCAAAGTTTACCATCAGTGTCCAGAGTGCTGAAGATAGGGAGAATTCAAATCACAGGAGTTCTCTGGAAACACGGCTTTAAGTTGTCATGTCATGAGCAGAAGCATGAGGCAAAGGTTGGAAAGTTTAGCAGAATAGAAAGATTAAAGTTGCTATTCATAATTTTCAGGATAGAAAATAATCCATATTATTTAATCTTACTGATCATTTTGCTTCTCTGAAAATACCAATCTAAAAGATACCCACTCTTAGCAACTTGTGAAGTTCTAATTGAAAATGGGCGTTTTATATTTTTGACTCATCACAAACACTAAACCAGATACAAAAATGTATCTTCATTAAGACCTAGAAAAAGCTGGATTAGCAGCCCCACAGTTTGGAAATGTTTTCAGAAAACATTATCTCTAACTGCAGCTAAGGAAGCATTGTAATAGCAAACTCTGTACTAGATAAAGAGCACACGATTGGTCAAAACATTGCTCTGTTCCACTCTGCAAACCATAATGATTATGGGAATGTGACATTTACAGACTTCCAGGATGAAGATTCTATTTGATCCTTTTTTATAGTGATCATTTTCTTTCTGTTAATATTGACTGCTTCCTTCAGTCTTTTTGACAGTAGTCATGACAGTGATATCTTCTGTTTTGTAATACGAGGCTTGCAGAAATAATTCTTGTAATCAAACCTAATGAACTTGAGATGATGTACAATGACCTCTTTTGAAGCTTGCACATTGTATAAGCTCCCATAACTTTAGATCTTGAATTCAACTTTTGCTTTGCAAGCTGACTTCCTAGCTCTGATGTTCATAGCTCTCCTTACTGTCAACTTCTACCCCTAAGTTGAGTCTTTTGTGAAAAAAAGGACCAGCTTCAAAAATTGATATGTTGTTTAGAGAAGTGATGTGGCTCCCTGGTTATTCAGTTCATACTATGCTTGTTATTTTCTGATATGCCTCATGAAATTCCTTGAAGGTATTTTTCCAAATGGTGAACTTCCTCCAGAAACACTGTAGATTTAATGCCAATAATATACACACATGTACACACACCTCTCAAAATTAAGAGGGCTGATATTGATCAAGTAGTTATCTGACACTCTTCAGCATAGAATAGAATGAGAATAGTAAAGAATGATTTTTTGGGGTGGAATGAGTGTCAGTGTTAACACAAAAGATAGTGTGAGAAGCAAAGCCTGAGCAGTCAATGAGCTATGCAAAGGGAGCTGTGGGTGACTCTTGCCTATCTCATGGGAGCAGTATGAGTGACCAGAAGTTGTGTTTGCTGGGGAGACTACTGCCACCTGATCAGCTATTACACGTGGATTGCAGCAGAAGCTTCTCCAGGGTAAGCTGACGGCCTCAAATAGACTGAAAGTAACTTTTCCTATTTTTTCCTAATGATTCAGGCCATGGATATTCATAGAAGATAGGTCTGTTCTCACTAATGTATTAGTGACTTCCAAGTATGAGCTTTGAAGTATTACTTTTGATTTTCAAGTAGGATTTTTCAGCAGTAATTTTCATGTTTGGTTGATTCTGCTTGTAATACAAGTCCTTTAAGATTGGGTCAAATTCTTTTGAACAGAAGTTTTGAATTTGAGTTAGAGTCAATTTAGCCTGTCCATTGCTTAATTTCGTGGTTTGTGAGAGTGAATGTAGATCTTCTGCACAGGGTTTATCTGAATGGCTACTGACAGATAAATCCACAGTCTCTGTGTGTATGCACTGTATGTCCTGAAGCAATGAAGCATCTTTCCTTCCTTCTGATATGAGGTAGTGCACCCGACACCAGCTAGATTAATTGAACATGTATCTTAATTAACTGATGATCCTCCTGTTTATTCACAGAAAATTGTAATTAATCAGTAGGAATTTAGATCTCTTAATTTTAAACAGCTGTCTGGTAAGACTTCCCCCCCCAAGGTGTCAGCATTTGACAGGTTCACTCCAAGGAGTGGACTGCTGCTAACAGCATGGGTGCTGACTGGAGTGGGCCCTGCTCATCAGGATCAGCTCTCCATGAGAACAAATGGTCTCTGTGCCCATCTGGGCCCTGACAGAAAAATGGGCAGCCATCAGGTGTAACCACAGACAGCAGGTGAAACTGGACTGGCATAATAGTTATTGGAAAAAAACAGTTCGCAAAGTCCTTCACTAGCGACAACTTGGAAGAAGAAAATACATTTTATACTTTTTTTTTTTTTTAACGTTATAAAATTATAGATAACTTCTTGACAAGACTAGCTTTATGTTCATGTTTTTTCAGAATAAAGTTGAAGTAATTACTCTGCACATTGCTAAGATGAAGTAAGATGACTTTATTCTGAAGGCTCTAGAATCATAGAATACCCAGCGTTGGAAGGGACCCATAAGGATCATCAAGTCCAGCTCCTCTAATAAGGAGCATTGTAGAGTTACCTAAAAAAGTAATGGAATTGCTTATCTATTTGAAGTTTAAGGAGTATTATCAAAAGAATTTTTACTTAATGACATTTAGACACTGTCTATTATTTTATCTTATTCTTTGCTGACTTCATGAAGGAAAAAATAGCACTTCCTTCTCATGTCTTGAATCTAGCTTATATACTTGGAACGGTGGTTAAACTATTCTTTCAAATAATCATAGAATTGTAAAGTAGCTTGGGTTGGAAGGGGCCTTAAGAGACCCCCTTGGTTCCACCCCCCTGCCCTGGGCAGGGACACCTCCCACCAGCCTAGGCTGCACAAAGGCCCATCCAGCCTGGCCTGTGCCAGGGTCTCACCACCCTCTGAGTGAAGAATTTCCTCCCAACATCTAATGTAAACCTACCCTCTTTTAGTTTAAAGCCATTTCCCCTTGTCCTATCACTACTCTCCCTGACACAGAGGCCCTCCCCAGCTCTCCTTCAGGTACTGGAAGGCCGTTGTAAGATCTTCCTGCAGCCTTCTTGCCTCCAGGCCGAACAACCCCAACTCCCTCAGCATGTCTCCATAGGAGAGGTGCCCCAGACCCCAGCTCTCTTATCATCCTTGTGGCCTTCTCAGGACTTGCTCCAACAGGTCCTTACACTTTGGGGCCTTCCTTACACTGGGGGCCCCAAAGCCGAACAGAGCACTGCAGATGAGGCCACGCCAGGAACAGAGCAGAGGGGAGAATCCCCTCCCTAGCCCTGCTGGCTGTGTTGCTGTTGGTGTGGCCCTGGGTACAGCTGGCTTTCTGGGCCACAGGCACATGTTGCTGGCTCGTGTTGAGCTTCCCATCCACCAGCACCTCCAGGTCCTTCTCCTCAGGGCTGCTCTCCCCCATTCTCTGCCCAGCCTGTGTTTGTGCTTGGGCTTGCCCTGACCCAGGGCCTTGTTGACCCCCATGCGGTTCGCACAGGCCTCAGGCCTGCCCAGGACCCCTGGATGGCATCCTGTCCCTCCAGTGGGGTGGCCCCTCCACACAGTTTGGTGTCATAATGTTAAAGAGAGAAATTTCAGTAAAATACAGCACTGTAGTACCTAAAATAATATATAATTTTGCTGGGCTTTTTAACAGTGCTAAACAAATCTCTCCCTAGGTAGTTTCAGTATGTGAATATGATTCTTAATTACGAGCAAATGTGATCATACCTGGAACTAAACAAAGCTATTTTTTTTTTTAATATTCTACAATTTGAGAAAACTCTTTTTAATTCAGAACTAAAGATAAGTATTTAGAATTTCAACAAAAATTTGGAAAAAAAAAATCCCCTAAAGATTTTCTGTTGCATATAACCTGCCTCTTCCCTACAGAAAACCCTGTTCTAAGAGGTTTGCAACCCTCAGTATATTTAGTTGGCAAGAGATTGTTTGGTTGTTTTCACTTGAATTTTATTTGCACATTTATATTAAAATGCTGACATACTCGTTTTTGATGATACTAACAGTCCAGGAGGTTTTTAAAGTGTATGGAAGATAGCTTCCTGATGCAGCTGGTTCAAGGGCCCATCAGGGGAGGTGCCCCACTAGACCTGCTCTTCCCTGACGGAGGGCTACTGGGAGATGTGAAATCTGGGGACTGTCTTGGGCAGAGTGACCGTGAAATTGTAGAGTTTTCTATCCTTGGTGATGTCAGAAGGGTAACTGGCAAAACTGCTGTCTTGAACTTTTGGAGGGCGGACTTTGCAGGGGTCCCTTGGGAGTGACTCCTGAAGGGCAAAGGGGTCCAGGAAGCCTGGACGCTTCTCAAGAAGGAAATTTTAAAGGCACAGGAGGAGGCTGTTCCTGTGTCTTGTAACGTGAACTGGACGGGAAGAAGACCGGCATGGATGAACCGGTAACCTCTATTGAGACTCCAGGAGAAAAAGAGTCTACGTCTGCTGGAAGAAAGGACAGGCAACTTGGGGCGACTACAAGGAAATTGCTAAGATATGCAGAGAGGAAGTTAGAAAGGCAAAAGCTTGAACTCAGATGGGCCACTGCAGTAAAAGAGAACAAGAAATCCTTTTACAGATATATTAACAGCAAGAGAAGAACCAAGGAAAATTTCCATCTTTTACTTGATGCAGCAGGAAATGTGATCACTGAGGATAAGGCTGAGGTTCTCAACACCTTCTTTACATCTGTCTTTTAATAGTCAGATCAGTTATCCTCAGGGTACTTTACTCCCTAACCTGGACATCCCCTGTGATTCAGGTAGTGAAGATCCAGGAAGAGACAGAGATCTGCTCCTCCATCTAGAATGTCATAAGTCCATGGGACCAGACAAGCTTCACCCCTTCACCCTAGCGTGCTGAGGGAGATGGCGGAAGTAATTGCCAAGCTGCTTTCTACCATCTATCCATGTTCCTGGTTATCTGGAGAGGTCCCAGAGGACTGGAGGCTTGCCGATGTGACCCCCATCTACAAGAAGGGCTGTAAGGAGGACCTGGGGAACTATAGGCCTGTCAGCCTGACCTCAGATCCAGGTAAAGTTATGGAGCAAATAATCTTGAATGAGATCACACAGCACTTTCATGGCATCCAGGGGATTAGGCCTAGCCAGCATGGTTTCATGAAAGGCAGGTCATGCTTGTCCAACCTCATCTCCTTCTATGATCATGCGACCAGACTGGTAGCTGAGGAAAGGGCTGTTGATGTAGTCTACTTAGAACTTAGACTTCAGCAAAGCCTTTGACACAGTCTCCCACAGTATTCCTCTGGGCAAAATGGCTACCCATGGCCTGAACAGGTATACTCTTCTCTGGGTAAAGAACTGGCTGGAGTGCCATGCCCAGCAGGCAGTGGTTAATGGAGTTAAGTCCACCTGGTGTCCCGTTACAAGTGGTGTCCCCCAGGGATCAGTACTGGCGCCTATCTTTATTGATGATCTAGATGAGGGGATTGAGTGTACCCTCAGTAAGTTTGCAGATGACACCAAGCTGGGAGGTAGTGTTGATGTGCCTGAGGGTAGGGTGGCCCTTCAGAGGGATCTGGATAGGCTGGACTGAGGTGGATGGGATGAGGTGTAACCAGACCAAGTGCCGGGTCCTGCTCTTTGGCCACAATAGCCCCATGCAACGCTATAGGCTTGGGGCAGAGTGGCTAGAAAACTGTGAAGAGGAAAGGGACCTGGGAGTGTTGATTGATGCTTGGCTGAAAATGAGCTGGCAATGTGCCCAGGTGGCCGAGAAGGCCAATGGCATCCTGGCCTGTGTTAGAAGTAGTGTAGCTAGCAGGAGCAGGGAGGTGATCGTCCCCCTGTACTCTGCTTTGGAGAGGCCGCACCTTGAGTGCTGTGTTCAGTTTTGGGCCCCTCAAGACAGGAAAGACATTGAAGCACTGGAGCATGTCCAGAGAAGGGCAGCAAAGCTGGTTAGGGGTCTGGAGCACAAGTCTTATGAGGAGTGGCTGAGGGAGCTGGGATTGTTTAATCTGGAGCAGAGGAGGTTCAGGGGAGACCTCATTGCTCTCTACAACTTCCTGAAGGGAGGTTGTGATGAGGAGCGGGTTGGCCTCTTCTTTCAGATATCTAATGATAGGACTCGAGGAAATGGCCACAAGTTGTGCCTGGGGAGATTTAGATTAGATATCAGGAAAAACTTTTTCTTTCAAAGAGTGGTCAGGCACTGCAACAGCCTGCCCAGGAAGGTGGTGGAGTCACCATCCCTTGTGATGTTCAAGAAGTGCCTGGACAAGGTGCTATGAGATACAATTTAGTAGCTTAGTGGGTAGTATTGGTGATAGGAGGACAGTTGGACCAGATGATCTTGCAGGTCCTTTCCAACCTTGTGTTTCTATGATTCTAACAATGCATGAAACAGTTGCTCCCATGGAGTGAATGTTTTTTAGACCTTAAAATGAAAGCAAAGTAGTACGTGTTTGTTTCTGCATGTTTACATTCTTAAGCCTTTATATGCTACGGACATACTGATTCAAACGATGGTTGAGTTTCAAAACCAGTCTGAGGGAAAATAAAAGACATGTGAGTATCTCATAAGCTGTGCAATAAATAGATGATGTTTATAAAATTTAAGTATCTTGTGCACATTTGTCAGTGTTCCTCATAAAAATCCTATTGGATCTTTATCATCATTTATGTGTGCAAGAGCACTGAGACTGGACTGTGTTGTCATAAGTTTGTCATTGTTCAAAGAAAGCTTTTAGTTTATGTGGTTCTAATGGTAACTTGTTCATTAATTTTTCACTGTAACAATATTCCCTTGAAACCATATTCCCTTGAAACGATGTGCTCTGTTACAGTTGCTGTGAATGCTGGTGTTTCCTGGATTTTTAATATGGAAATGCTTCTTTAATAGAAATACAAAATAATTTCCTGAAGTATTACTTTCCTTTGTTTTAGGAAAATGCTAGGATAGGAGAGAGGGAGGATTTCAAGTGGGTAAATATAAATAATGCATTGAAACATGCAAATTAAAATTTAGAAATGTTTAGAATTGTTCAAAGATGTGAAGCCATTAATTTCAAAGTGGGAATGTCACTTCGTTTTTCATATTTTCAGCTGAAAAAGTGTCTAAAAAAAAAGTGGATTTGTTGGTTTCAGATGAGCAGAAAGGAATAAAAACAGAGCTGTGATCTTCATACAAACTTTCCTGCAGGGATATAGCTGCGATCATTCTTCTATGTTGTATTAATATCCCAGAAAATGTAGAGTAGAACATTGCATCATAAATAGTTACCTGGCAGTAGTGTATTTTTCTTGAGTGCTCTCTTTACCCTACTTTCTCATATTTTATGGACATAGAACATTTAAGTATTTAAAATATATTAATAATAAGTATTTTTCTAGTCATTTGGAAAAGAGGGAAATGGCTTTATGTTCTAGTTCTTGAATGAGGTTTTTATGTTTTAAATCCCCCTGGAAATCTCTTACAGACTCAAAATGCTTCTGTGGACTTTGATAGCTTTAAGGATCAGAATCCACTCAAATTATATTTGCAAGTAACTGGAAGAGCAGATAATGAGCTAGGTGCCCAAGCAAAGCAAGGTTTTGATGTCCAGGAAAAATCAGCACTCTGTGTACATCTCCTTTACAAGTGATGTTTTATATTGACGGGTATAATGGTTTGCTTGTAGACTTGCCTCATCACAGTGTTTTTCTAAATACCAGTTTTCTAAGTGGATTGAAATATCTAATTTAAATGAGCATATATTAGTGCTGTCTGGTCCAAATCTACTTCTTGATGTTGGACCCGCAAAACAAGTGTACAGTCACAGCCTCACGAGAAGCTTGGCATTGAGAAAAGAACTTCAGAGATCCTCTGTGACATTGCAAAAAGTTACTGTTGACTGTTTAGAGATTAAGTATGAAATAAAAACTATAAAGGCTGATTTATATAGCTCATATATGTATTCATTGCTATGCCTCATCCCTTTTTAAAGGCTAATTGCTTGGTGGCGTTGTCTGCTGCATCAGACATGCTCAGTATAAATGGAAAGAAGTGAGGTAATCATCTTCACGGTTCTGTTGGGTTCTTGTTCCTGAGCTGTGACCCACTCATGGGGTGCGTGAATTGCTGTGACTGTAAAGTCATCTGGGTGGAAATGACCGCACACCAACTGCCTGCCTTTCTCAGCAGGCTGCTGGGCAAGTGCTCAGGGAAGGAAGGGAATAGCATGGCTCATTTGGTTACTCCAGGTGGATTTAAATTAACTCTGTTACAGCTAGGAAGGGAGGATCAGTTTCTCCTACATAGAATTTTTAAATGAATTTATTGGAGCTGTTACAGAGAAGCGGGCTGACTTGGCAGTACCCTCACCTGGAGCTGCTGTGTTTTAACAGAGACATGGTGCTTAGTAGAAGTGTTCATACTGAACTGCTGACTCAGAATTCCTATGGTCTTTTTCTCCTTCACGTTAACCCTGTCTGGACCTGGAATTCTCATTGGATTCCCCACACAATCCAGTATTAAAAATAGCTGTGCTGTTTGGACTAGTTAACTGGATTTACTCATAGGATAGGAAGGTTAAGAGACTTGTGGAATAAAGTACGGCAGTTGTGAGAATTTCTTTGGAATTACTAAGGTCAGAGCAAACCACATGGCATCCTGGTCTCCAAATTGGAGAGAGATGAATTTGATGGGTTGATAAGATAGTGGATAAGGAGTGGAAAAGGAGTTGGCTTGAAGGTCGCGCCCAGAGAGTGGTGGTCAATGGCTCTATGTCTAAGTGGAGGCCGGTGATGAGTGGTGTACCTCAGGGGTCTGTTCTGGAACTGGTACCGATTATATCTTCATCGGTGACATAAACAGTGCGATCGATTGCACCCTCAGCAAGTTTGCAGGTGACACCATGTTGAGTGGTGTGGTTGATACAACAGAAGAAAGGGATGCCATCCAGAGGGACCTTGACAGGCTTGAGAAGTGGGCCCACGTGAACCTAATGAGGTTCAACAAGGTCCAACACCAGGTGCAAGGTGCTGCACTTGGGCCAGGGCAATCCCAGCTATGAGTACAGCATGTGTGAAGAATTCATGGAGAGCAGCCCTGCAGAGAAGGACTTGGGGGTTCTGGTGGACAAAAGGCTTGACATGAGGCAGCAGTGCGTGCTTGCAGCCCGGAAGGCCAATTGCATCCTGGGATGCATCAAAAGAGAAGTAGCCAGCAGGTCAAGGGAGGTGATTACCCCCCTCTGCTGTGCCCTGGTGAGGCCCCAGTTGGAGTCCTGTGTCTGGGTCTGGAGGCCCCAGCACAAGAAGGGTGGGGAGCTGTTAAGTGGGTGCAGAGGAGGGCCGCAAAGATGATCAAGGGGCTGGAGCACCTCTCCTATGAAGAAAGGCTGAGAGAGCTGGGGGTGTTCAGCCTGGAGAAGAGAAGGCTCTGGGGTGACCTTGTTGCAAACTTTCAGTACTTAAAGAGGTCTTATAAAAAGGATGGAGAGAGCCTCTTTTGGGTAGATAATGACAGGACAAGGGGGAATGTTTTTAAACTAAAAGAGGGGAGATTTAGATTAGAGGTTAGAAAGAAAATCTTTGCTCAGAGGGTGCTGAGGCCCTGGCACAGGTTGCCCAGAGGAGCTATGGATGCCCCATCTCTGGAGGTGTTCAACACTAGGTTAGATGAAGCCCTGAGGGAAGCTGATCTAGTGGGTGGTGTCCCTGCCTATGGCAGGGTTGTTGGAACTAGATGATCTCTGAGGTCCCTTCCAACCCAAGCCATTCTATGAAATCAGAAAAAAAAAAATTCTTCTGAATTTGGAAATCGTTAAAGTTAAGGAAATCGTTCAAAGAACTTATTGAAAACATTGTAAGTTGCAAACTATGTAGGAAACCTATTGGTTTTTCAAAGGTGCTTTTATATCTTTGCTGTTGCCTTCTAGCAAATTTGTGTACTTCATTTATGAAAATCAAGATCTTGTTATATTTAGGGTAAGATAATATCCCTAATAGCAACAGGAATCCTGTGGGAAAATGTTATTACCAGCATTTGCCTTGGGTAATATATTATTTCACATAACGATTAAATAGGTCTTCTGTTCTCGGGGGTAATTCAGAAACATCTGCTACACATTAGCTCATCAAAGTACGTTGTTTAAAAGAAACATATTAAGGAAACCTTTCACAGTTCTTGATAGAGCAACTGCCTCTTAGTCTTGGGCTAAGTGCTTTCCAATATGAATGATTGCTCTGGCAGCAAGGACAAATAGAACAGCGTCCTGCAATAAAACAGCACCCAGTCCTATTAGCAGAGTATTAATGGTCTGCTTTCCGAGCACGTTATGATAAAGATAATGTGAAATGAGCTGTTACGAAGAGTTCCTTGACTTTTACAATGTTTTATTGTATTTTTTCATCTTTTAAATTTTTTCAGTAATACCACAAGTGAAAGAATTAGAGACACCATTGGTGGAAAAAAAAAAAAAAAAAAAAAAAAGTTTTGCCAAGGTGTGTGATAATCGGGTGCTTTCTTCAACAATAAAACTTGATTTCTGTTAGGTGATTTTCAATGTTAAATCTGAAACCATCTTCAGAAGATAAGAGTAGTTTTTAGTAACACTCTTGGTCGTATTTCATGATCGCAGTTTCATTAGTATTCAGTCCTGGTTTTCTCTTATTTCTGTCCCATAGTTCTTGTTTCCAGGCAGAACCAAACTTATAACTGCCCTTTTACCCTACTGTGCCAGACCTGAATTCTTCACTGCAAAATGTTCTCAGGGCTATAATATGAAAACATCTCTACCCATGCAGTTGCCACAGCTGCCTGTTGTTCCTCACAGATGTGTAGCTGGCGCAGCCTCCTCCTTTGGCACTTCCATGTTCTTAACGACCAGTAATAACCACTGAAGTGAGTAAGAAACTAAATTTGCTTTGTAAACAGTGAGCCTTTCACAGAGGAGTATCAGGCTCCTTCTTCTGGTTGTATGCTGACAGCTTTTCCAGACTGAGAATGTTAATAGCTTTTTTTTTTTTAAATGACAGTGAGTTAAACAAAGGTGTGTGATATATATATATGACTGCTTTGCTGAAGTATCTAGGCATCTAAACAAGCAGCAAAATAGAAGGACTTTCTGCGTTATTTAATTACTAAGGACAAGTTTTCTGTCCCATAGACAGTTTAGGAGGACAGCAACAGTGCATTAAACACTAGTGCTTTTTGTAAAGCTCAGAATTTGGATTCTGCTGCCTTAATTCACAAGTTCTCCTTCTTTACCCCAGCATTACAAGTGACCACAAGGCCCCATGCTGTGGGACACCCCTTTGGCCAGCCCAGGCCATCTGTCCTGGGCACTTCCCGTCCCTGCTCCTGGGCACCCCCAGGTGCCTCACTGGTGGGGCAGCACCAGGAGCTGACAGGTCCTTGGCTCTGGATGAGGACTGCTCTGCAACAGCTGAAACATCACTATGTTATCACCACCATTTTCATCAAAAATACAAAGCATGGCTTTGTGTGAGCCTCTACAAAGAAAAAATTATCTTAGTCCCAGGCAACACCATGAGAGGTAGCAGATGGAAAGGCCATTCAGATTTAAAAACAAAATACTGGCCTATTTTATATGAGTGGGTTGATAACATGTTGAAGGAGTGTGTTCTTTCACACATGTGAAGAAGTCATTGAAATTAGCCTTCTTTCAGGTGATTAGGATTATTCATTCAAAGGTGGGCCCAAGGTAATATTCTAACATTTTCTTTTCTGGTAGAACTGGTAGAACAGTTTCTAATTTCCAAAGGCTAACGCACCCACAGCTGCTAAGGTGCCAGGTATGAGATGTTAGTGGTGGTTCTACCCACAAATAATATTTGAGAGCATGACACTTAAAACACCACATCCACACAGATACTCTACCAAATTCTTTAGCGGTAGATTTACTTCCAGTTTTGCTCCTGTTTCCTTTTTTCTTTGTAGGTGCAGTAATATATGCTGTCATATATTTCAGCATGTTACACAATTTATGACTTATTACTAAATAAACATATGTCAAGTTTTTGAAATAGGTACAGTCTTTGAAATAACCATTTTTTATTCCTACTAATGCTTATGGTGCAGCTGCACATAACTATTGGTTTTGTTTGTATGTGTAAAATGCATCATTTAGTTTCATGTAGGTGTATGTTTCTATATATACAAAAGTGGGCAGATGATTCTGCTATGTAATTTGTCACTAGGAATGAAAGTTAAAGCAACAAAAGAGTGAAGTTATATTTTTCAATTTTAAGCAATTTTTTTCTGCGTTATTTTTATCTTGTGGCCAGTGATAATGCTCATGAGACAAAACAGTCTCATAGCTGAATGTCAGTGATTAAATTTGGAAGCTTATTGCACATCTAAAATGTAGTAAATCTTTTGTGATGTGTTACATATTATACACATTCTATGATGACTTCAACTACCCTGATTTTTAGTATGCTTCTCTTTCATCCATGCTCTGATGCCATTTAGAATCAAAGAATTTTCATTTACCTTAGTGTGCTTTGTCTCAGTATGTAAGCACATCCTGTGCCTGCGTTGTGGTGCATTTTGTAATAATGCTTACAAGTTCAAAGAAAATGGTGCCTGCTTGCTTTAGTAGCATAATCACATAGGAATTCATGTGGTAACTGCTGTCCTGGTGGGGGCAGGTAGATTCTTTTTTTTTTAATTATTATTTTTATTTTTATTATTATTATTTTTTTTTTTTGGTGCTGGTTGGCATGTTTCAGTGAGTCTTGTCAGTTGTGTTGTTCATAGATGACTTTGTATTTACAAAGTCATGCTTCAGTATAAATTTAATTTAAAAGAAATATTTTGTGAATAAATCTCATCTTCACACTCTAAAGGTACAGGTTAGCATTTATGAACTTAAATGCTAAATTTGTCTTTTTAAAATAATTATCATGGAGGGAATTTTAGTAGTCTTTTGTTTCTTAACATGTGACCACCGTGGCCTCAGTGTATTCCACAGGACAAAAGTGTTGCAATTAAAAGTAACTCAACCAAAGTACCTGAGCAGCAACCCCATGGCAATGCAGCTTCCCAGTTACACTGACAAGAAATGCAGACTTTTATTTCAGTGATCTCTTTACAAATCTTTAGAATGGTAATAGTGGTAAATAGCAATGTATCTGATTCATGGTACTTACATAAACTCATTGCCATAAGAGCTAGCTTCTCTTAATGTTATTTTATGTGTCTACACAGCCTGCATTTTGTATCTCAGAAAGCCCATTTGCAGATGTAGGATCTGAATTACCAAGATACTGAATGAACTGTCCAGACAGTTCTGGCAGAAGAGGAAAGTGTGCATGGGTTTCTCTTGTAGTCACAATCCATCCTTCTTTCCCATAGCTACCATTCAATCTTACACCTGCGCTGTAGACCTTAAGCAATTCACAGTCGTCATCTGTGCTAGCTCTGGGTACTGGTAGGTTTGTCCTGCTTATCACAGATTTGGGAGTAGTGGCTGCGTTAGTGCTGTTAGCACAGTGAAGTTCGACAGGAGTTAACTTAGCATAGAGTTTTTTTTTTTTTTTTTTTTTTTGACCACTTGCAGCAAGATTGGCAAAACGTGTGCATGGCTCCCAAACTATTTTCATATTTTGTTTTTACGAACTATATAATTTGTAGCTAGCTAGCAGGATCACAGTGCCATGAATGCTCATTCTCGTTAAATGTTTCTGTATTTGCAGTTTGCTCAAATGGAAAATGAATGGTTGGTCTTGAAGCAAAGTCAAACACACTCCTTTTGAGAGGCTGGAAGGATTTCAGCTTCACTAGAAAACATGCTGATTTTTCAAGCTATCTTATTCAATTTCCTTGAACTTTCTGAAATGAATTTGATTGCGATTTTACATGTAGGCAACAGATAAACAGCTCAGACGATAAAATGAAAATTATTAGCTTTGGTGTTTTACTCCAAAGCACCAGGCATCGGTGCTTAACTTATGACTGAGAAATGAATAAACTGGTTTACAGCTCTGAATTACTAAATCTTTAATGCAGCCATGGGCTGGCTCAGCAATGCTTCAAACCTTCAGCTTGAACCCTTGTGGTATGTTAAAATGCCATTAAGTCATGAACCATTTATCATGCAACGTTTCAAGACTTCCTGGAGACAAAGCAGTAAATTTCATAGAGTAAGGTAAAGGAAATTTTTGTCTCACTGATTTGTAGTCCACTGGCAAGTCCTATAAATTTAGAGAAATGTGTTTTAAAGGAGACTGGGAGGTTACAGTCTAAATAAGAAAAATAAATGGTTTAAAATAAAGGAATTAGTATCTGTTAGTAATATTTGGGATGAAAGTGTGCATGTTTAAAAACAAAGCAAAGAAGCATTTTTAAATTACAGAGAAATATATCTTTCTACATTCCTTGGCGTGTGGACTCTGAAGGAAGCGTAAATGAAAGTTGTTCTGTGTGTGGATAGTTGCCTCTTGGAAAAGGAAAAAAAGAAAAATTGTGATGTTACAAGGTTTAGTAAAATACATTTTGGAGACCATGGTCTCAGTGCTATCAGCTGCTGCTGGAGAATTTACCCATGCTGGTGTTCAGCATTGCCAGTGCTTGACTGAAGTGAAGGACAGGTGAGAATCCTAAAGTCCTCTGTGCAAATCTCAGTGCTTGAGTTATGTTTAGGAGATGTGATCTTTTCATCCTGGTGGAACCGCTTTAAGAAAAAAAGAAAAGTAACTGGGGAAGTCATCTTCTGTGGCTGAGTATGATGAGCTTTGGGATCGTCATGTCAAGAGCACTGTAATTTAAATCAAGGAAATGTAACTGGTATCTGCAGAAAGGGTGTGACCATGTATGTTAACTAGAAATGGTAAGCGCGTACCATCTCTAACAGGTGATATATTTCTGAATTACTTTGACAAGTAAAACTTGCCTCAGTAGAGCCTACATATGTGTCTTTCCTAGCATTCCCACAAGGACACATCAGTACTGTGTCCACCATACATTTTCTTTTTGCCACGGTTAAAATCTATTGTTCCATTTTGTTACTCCCAAGAGATTTTATGTGAGCTCTGAAAAAACTTGTACTAGCAGCTGCAGTCTTGCATGGTAGGTGCGTTTGTATATTACTGTGGTAGAAAGCAATGGCAAATTAGTTACTACAGACCATTAAAATTAAAATTCTCATACAGTGATTTGACAGTTAAAAAGGAAGAGAGATTACAGTGATACCCTATGTGACCTGGATTCAGGTGAAGCATAGGATATCCGGAGCAAGACCACGTATGCCCTAACGTGTGATGCAAAACACTTCTCTGAAGAAAACATTTTTCCTGAGTCTTTGATATCAACTCTGAATTTTTAATAATGTAATACACAAATATTACTGGAAAAATAAAATAAACTAAGGAAAATCATTAGTGCCTAAATGTTGACTTAGGGGTTTACTGAAAATCTTTGGGCCTTTTTGATTTTGTGAAGTTTTATCTGCTAGGTGGAGCTGATTTATTCAAAATAGCCACTTGGGAACAAAATCTTTGGTATTTATTTACCTCTTAGTTCAGATGTACATTTCCTGGTCATCTTAACCACTGTCTCTAAATCTAGTCATGTTGAAATGTGCTGCTGAGCTTCTGTGATTGAAAATAATTCTATCTTGTATATTGCCCTAGGGTAGATGAGTAAAATAATGATTATTCTGTCTGTTTCAAGGTGCCACTTGGCAAGATAAAGTAGAAATACAAGAGCACTTCTCCAGCCTTTGAAAATGTAGCCCCAGATGGAGCTGACTAACACATCCAACTGTGTTTACCTAAGCAGAGAGACCCTTTCAGGAGGGCTGCACTGCTGCTTCCCAGGTGGCAAGCCCTGGAGCATTGCTTGCCTCATCACAGGCTTTCCTGAAAGGAGTGGGTGGCTTTTTTTGTACAGTATTTACATGATACGGCTGTGGACATCTCTTTGTCATTGTCCTGGCATTTGGGAATTTGTCCCAGATTTTTAAAATTATTATTATTATTTTTAATTTCTGTAACAATTGCTGTCATTGAAATGCTTTGGCCCATTGAGGCTGAGCTGTAAGAGGAGGTGAGGAGCACCTGTCAGCTTCAGCAGTCAAGTGGAGGTGAACTTGGATCCACCACCATGACCTCAGTGTATTCCACAGGACAAAAGTGTTGCAATTAAAAGTAACTCAACCAAAGTACTTGAGCAGCAACCCTATGGCAATGTAGCTTCCCAGTTACACTGACAAGAAATGTAGACTTTTAGTTTCAGTGATTCCCAGCTAACATAGTAGAAGAGGTGCACTGAGAAGGCCAGTCAGATGGACTTATTCCCTTCCCAGCGAGACCCCAGCAGTTCTTGATGTCATGCTCCTCCACCTCCGCTGTGGTGCCATGGGTAAAGAAAAACTTGACCTGAGAGAAGAAAGCCTTTGGTAACTCGTTTTGAATCAAAGGTGAGTTTTTTGATACATTCATGTTAGCAGTGTGAGCTTGTGGTAGAAATTGGGTTGTACTCTAGAGAGGTCTGTGTTCATAACGTAGAGTGCTACTCCCTATTTTTTGCCAAAGTGCAATTCTCACTAGATCAAGATCTATGAAAAAAATGGAACATTTTAACAACCAGTCTGTGCATCTTGCAGCTTAGTTATAATAGCATATGTTTTCATAGGCACACAGAAGGCAGAACTAGTGGGAATTTTTAGTTCCAATCGGTGGACAATTCGATGTCAAAGCAAAAGAATATATAGTGCTTGGTTAGAATTAGTTTTTACTCTATTTTCTTATGTACAACAAAATAAATGGCTTATTCATACAGGTGAACCCCTTTTCCATCAGTGTTCAGCTGATGCATGAAATAAATTGGATTTCTAACCAAGATTCTTTATTGATGGATTCTATTTGATGAGCTGAAGTTGTGCATCTTCAGTATTTTTGACATGAGAATATATTGCTGAAAAATATTGATGTTATGAAGTATTGTAATAGTGTTTTCACTAGTCACACAAAGGAACACAGATTTATAGGGAAGAGTTTTGCGGGACAGGAGTGCTGAACACTCTATACTCAATATCTTTTGCAGACAGAAATGATGTGTTGCTGGCTAAAAATATCACCATTCAGAAAAGTGTGATAATATATTGTTAGGCCACTTCTGTGCTGGCCATCTCATTGTGTGTTATGCACACCTGAAAAACAATAAGGTAAGTTGACCTTAATGGTAGCACATTTTTATACTAATAGTAAGAATATAGTATTATCAGAGAAATTAAATACTAACACCTTTTAAAAGGGTAGATATGTGAAGTTTGGTTAGCATGTTAGAACAGTTATGCTGGTTTGAAATGAAATAATAGTCACACTTCTGCCTGACGTAGCTGAGCTGAATAAACATCTGATAATTCTTCCACCAAAAATCCCTTCAGTCAGTATTAACTTCCTCTGTTTGTTGCTGCTTAGTAGGATGTAATCTTTGGTAAGCGTTCACAGTTTAAAAAGCAAAGAGCACTGAGGCTATGTGGTGATTACGGCTTTATTTTATTCTCTGTACTCAAATACTTCTTGAGAGTAGAAATCGCTAAATTTCTTTATTTAACCATATTCCAGTGCTGTACCTGGGTAGATTTTTAGTTCCTCAGTTCCATTTTTCTTGCAATAAAAAGGGATGAATCCTGATCGCTCCCATCGTAGTAGGCTGTTGAGAAGTTCATTAATGGATAGAATACCTCTGAAGTCTTTTCACAGGGATGGTATTTCCTCTGCTCAACAGGTTGTGTTTGTTAAAGGTGATGAAGTTGAATTGGGGTTAAGTTCATGTATGACTTAGGAGAGAAAAAAAAAAAGAAAAAAAGAAAACTTGGTGGGCGGAAGGTAGCAGCCAGTGCTTTTAGCTGTTTACTTACATCTTTCATGTGGCTCATGTATGTGGCTTTTGTACCTCATTGAAAAGCCGGCATATCTCCTGAATTGATTTGGAATGATGGATAGATCATTAGAGTGCTGTGGGGTCATATATCAGCTGATTGCTAGCAATTTGTTGTTAGCATGTTGTATTGCATTCCGTTCAAGCAGTTAGGAGAAAATAATAGCTGTTGGCCTTTTAATGTGAAAGATCACAGTGAGCTGCTTATTTGGCCGTAAAGCCTGTCTGAATAGAAGCAAAAACTCTTGGTCACTAAGAAACCCTTGTTTGAGAGATCTCAACAGCTGTTGCCACAAGTAAGATCTGGGATGTTTTGTCACAGATGCTGTGGCTGCCACTGGTCCCAGCGGTTTGTCAGCCCTGTTACTGCCCACGGCTCTGTGAGCTGCTTGCTGAACCACTCGTGCTGAGAGGAGTTTTGTGCGTGAGGAAGGTCTGGAATGGGAAGACTTCATGGGATTTCAGAGCAGAGGGAGGGTGTTCAGACTTCAGTGTGAAGTCAAGCTTGAGATTTGAGTTACTCTGGAATGCAAACTAAAATCCTTTCAGAATATTATGAATTATTTCCAAAACCTGAATTTTATATGCTTCTATTAAATTATTGTTAAGAGGCAAGTACGCAAACCCTGTAAAATAGATAATAAATATTTCACATTGCCTTTTGAAACGTCCCATCAATTTGTGGTGTAAGTGCAAGAAGTCCATTCCATACCCATTGAATACATTGAAACGGGACCAGTAAGTTGGTGTGTAATTCAAACAGGCAGGTCACTGAATGGCACTGAGAGCTGTAACAGGTAGTGGCGAGCAAAACTGTTGTGGAGGTTTAAGAATAATGGATATCGATACTACATGAAGTTACCAGACAATGAAGAAGTTAGCTTTAAAAGTCTGAAGTGCTTTGCTAGGAATAAGTTGGAAGGTTTAAATTTAGAAATGTGATTGTGTAAGTCAGTACTCAGAGGTCTTCAAGGACTTCTGTAACTGCGCAGGCATACAAACCTTGGCTTAGCATTTGGCAGGTCAGCATAAGATAGCAATAATAACTAAGCCTGTTTTTGTTCCAAAGAATGTGATGAAAAGACAGCTTTGTCATGCACAATCTCTGGATCAAAGACATCAGGGAACAGATGTGGCAACTGCAGGAAAGGCATGAGGTGTGTGGAGGCTTGTATTTGCTCTGTCAACCTGAGGGACAGCTCTTTGTGCAGCACTTCCATAGGTCTAATAAGTGCTCAGTAACTACATGCCATATTTCTTTGACATAAATGGAGTGCACATTTTTAATTTCTCTAGTGTATTTTGTAGTGTTGGGAAAAGCAGCAAAGCTGTTATGATTAATCTTAGCAAAAAAAAAAAAAAGAAGAAACGTCTTAAGGACTAAATCCTATGACTTGTAGCCCATATATATTTATGTAGCAACATGAGTATATTTAAAGAAATGGGGTTTAAAAAAATCAATTTAAAATAGCAGTGTGTGCTGTCAGAAAATAAATGCTCTTCAATCACAGCAGCCAGAATAAAGCTGTTTGTAGTGTCTTTGTGTACTGACGTACAGCATTGTTCAGTGTTATCCTGATGAAAAACTGTTAAACTTTTTTTTGTGTGTGTAGGGGCAAGCCTTCCCCTAACAGAAGTGTCCGTATGTGGTGAGACATACAGCCTAAAAAAAAATAAATAAGAGAAAAAAAAAAGGGGGGGGGGGGGAGCTGTTTGGCTCCTCACACACCATGACCACCGTGTCACACTGAACACAACTGTGCCCTATTGCTTGTCCAGGACTGGGATTATGGAGCTCCAGGGAGACAGCCCTTGCTCAGGTCTAAATAAAACCCATTATTCTTTCTTATAATCACATGTACCTTTTGAGTTATGCTCTAAACTGGAATTTGTCTAGGTAATCCATGACCGAGTTGCTCTGGCAAGTGCTCATTAGGGGAAATGTTGGTGTTATGATTCAAGACTGCATGCTGTGGCAACAGGGCAGGATGATTCTGACACTGTTTTCAGGTCAAATTTCTCAAATGAATTGATCTAACATTTGCAAGCTATATTTCCAATTTTGAGTATCTTAAATTGAGCAAAAACATTTTTTTTTTTTTTTTTTTTTTTAGCTCTGAAGGGCTACTTAGCCTGTACTAAGCTCTGAAATAAAGATTTCCGAAGTTGCTAATTATGTACATTTTTTGTTGTCTGTTATTATTCATTATCTGAGGGGGTTTGATTTGTATGAAAGTTAATGTAGGTACCTTTTCAGGAGGCAGAAGACCAGTGTGCATTTCCTCCTGTGCTGTTAGAAGGTATGGGGGAAAAAAAAGCATTTTAAATAGTGTTTGGGGCTTCTGGACGGTTCCACTTATTTTACACTCAGTTCAGTGTAGACTATGGTGTTGTCATGTAACATCTGACAATAATAAAATATTTGTTACTGTCTTACTGAATGTTTATGAGCTGCTTACAGATGGAAGAGATTCTCCAGGAGAAAGAAGAACATGTCCTAGGATACTTCACTACACACTGGTGTTGTGGTACTCACGTGCAGTGTGTAGATTTAACTTTCTGGAGCAAATGTGGAACTTGTGAGGGAAGCTCTTAGTCTTGACAATCCTAAATGCAGATCTGTTGAGCAAAATTGACTTCCAGTTCTGTAAATACAGTACTTTGTATACTGTACTTTATAGTGTGTTTTTGTAGTGTGTCAGGAGATGTCAAATACTGCATTTTGACTTTTCTGATGTTCTGCTATCACACTTCCTGTTGTCCAACTATGTAGAAAATTCATTTTGTAGCATGTAAATAACTCCAGGTGTTTTTTCTAGTAAATTTCCTATTTTCAGAAATACTTTTGCCCAGCTTAAGTCATAACAGAACATATGGAAATCAGAAATTTAGAAAAAAAAGTCTTGTATGTGTTGTCATTACCTTGTCTTGCTTATAATGATTAGTGCTTAAAAGCATACATTGATGTGCCTCTTGGGGATCAGTGTATTTCAGATAAGAATCACTGGCACATTCTGGTACCAAACTGTTTTAGCAGGGGAGAATTTGGTTGTAGTATCGTAGTGTACCTCACATGTATTCATTTTTTCTCTTGATGAAATCCACTGCATGTGTAACAAAATCCTGTCATTGAAATATCACTAAATATCTGAAGATATAGGCATGACTACAAGAAAGGTCTTGCTTCTTTTGATGTTATGGGCTTTTTTTTTTTTAAAAAAAAAAAAAAAAAATTACCCTTTTTGCCACTCTGGAATTTTATATTCTGCCCCCTACCCACAACATAAATCTTAACAATCAAACCCTTGAGGCTATTCAGCCCTATAGTGTTGAATGTCATTGCTTTTTAATCATCATCTCTCAGTACTACTTACCATGCAGTTATTTGCCTGCTGTAAGCTATGTCACATCATAAAAACAGGTGATGCTGGGTGTTCATTTAGAAAACTCTCTGGACTGTATAGCTGCAGAGGAAAGCACATCCTAGCAAGCTTCCCATATGTGAGCTAAGGAGAATTAGTTGTTTGTTACACTATGGGTTCTGGAGTTTTACCTTAGTGGGGAATTTAATCAATATACCTCACCACAAGTTACTTTGGATTTGCTCAAAAATAAGGGTTTGGTAGCTGGAACCACAATGAAGATTCTTATCTGTCCCTTTCCAGTATCATTAAGTATATCATTAAGTATATCGTTAGGTAAATCAAGGCATGCGATAAGCAAATTGAGATGTATTTCAAGATACGTAGATCCACATCTTCTGTTTCCTTGCTCTTGATTGTCAGCTGCATTTTCTGTTTCCCAAGCGTCCTCCAAAGTTATTTTCTCAGCCTCTTACCTTGATTATGCCTACAGGAAATGTGAAACTACTTAGTTCCTTGATTTTATTATTGTTTGTTGCTTTCCATTGCATGTCTAGCTGTTACTGATTTGTTTGTCCCTTTGACTGAATGCTCTGCTGGTTCAGCCTTGTCCACAGCTGTTAGCCTTGCTATTGAACCCATGGTAGGTAAAAGGGATGAAATAGCTAGATCCTCCTATTTTGTATCTCTCTGACATATCCAGGCCATGTTGTCCTGTAGAACAGACTATTTTCAACTCTTTCCTCATCCAGTGTGAGGACTGAGAAAGTGTGTAAAGTGATCTTAAAGGAACACTTTTATCTATTCAGTCCAATGAATCACAGAAAACTTAGCTTTCAGCAGATCAAACGATTGATTCCATCTTGATGTCTCACAAGAAAGAAAAGGGTAAAATTTTGAGATGTAATGTATGGTTCCTAGCACTATCACAGATGGTTATTGAAAACAAGGAAAAACATGAGGAGCTAAATCCATTTGTGGAATTGGTCACTGATAAGTTAAATTATCAGTAGAAGAAATAATTGAATAAGGAATTTTCAGGTACATAAACCTTAAGTCAGGAGTTGACACCTATTCCTTATTCTCAAAACCAGTGTCAGAATCAGTCAATATCCATAATAGAATTGGGGATTTGAGCGGGAATTCTGAATACCTCCGATGGTCAGTGACATCTGTCTGAGAAATGAAGAGGAGCCCTCATTTTAAAATCCAAAAACATTGGCAAAAGCATTAGCAATATGTGAGAAGATGGTAATGACTACTCAGCTGTTTATGATTTCTGATTTCTATGTTTTATTTGTTTATTTGTTACTTCTGTAGGTATTCTACAGAAGTAACAAATATATATTATATATCGAACACATATATATTATTATATATATAATAATATATGTATAATTATATTATACATTGAACATATATATTGAACAAATATATAAAATATATTGAAAAGATCTGTGGTGTTTTTTTTTTTTTCTCCTTCATTATGGGCCAGAAGTAGCCTTGCTGTCCTTTTTACCCAGGAAAGAACCTCCAGTACTTAAATGTGCTTCTTGCCTGAATTTATCTAGGATGTCATCCAGTCTTAAGAAGAAAAAACCTGTTTTCTTCTGTTATCTTGTTGCTTGGTCAATCTTTGAAACACATTATCTATTATGTCTTCCTTGACTATCCTCAATCTTTGTTGCTATATAAAATTCTTTTGCTGTCGCTTCAGCCATGTGTATCCTAAATGGAATGTGTAATAAAATCTTCCCCATATCGGTTCCGCCTGTAGTGCTATCTTCACTTTTTTAAGGTACCAGCTTGTTTTTTGTAGATCAGACACTGTTATTTTCATAGTTTTGCTTTTCTCCCACAGATGGAACAGTCTTGGTCTGGCTCTGGCTTTATTTATTTATTTATTTTTCTGCCTATAAGAAATGTAAGGCATTAAGTAAGGCTTCTTGTGACTTGCTGATACCACTGTTACTCTGTCCTTTTGTATGACCCGTACATTTTGTTACTACAAAGCTTACACCATAGGTACTCCATTCAAGATGATAACCACACTAGTCTGGCCATGGTGGTTCTGTACTGGTGCAAGTTCACGTCATTAATAAAACATTGCTTCGGGTCCAGTATCCCTATAGCAGGGCATGCATATCCCAGTGCTTTACTTAGTGAAAAAGCAATGGCAGCTGACTGGCCGTGGTTTTGATTGCTCTGTTTTTAAATCATAGCAACAGGATTGAAAAATTTTTACAGAAATCAATCTTTTTTCTTTTTTTTCTTTTTATAAAAAAAGATTGGTGATGATCAGTACCTTCTAGTGATGGTATATTTTAAAATTATAGATATAAGCCTTTAATATTATTAAGAGATTCAAATGCTTTATTTGTACATAGAGCACAGCCTAAATGGTTTGACATCTCTAACCTTGAGCATTTTCTTGACGTCTTTACCTCACTTACTGTAACCATCCGCTTCTATTGGTTTGAATGAGTCCATCACCACAAATGAAAATGGAAGCTAAATGCCTGTAAGGGAATCTGTCAATCATGCACAAAGCTAGATGTAAAGTCAGACATGCATTTACTTGCTTGTTTGCTTTTTAAAGTTTGAATAGTCACTACTCTGGTCTATGAAGATCAAGGGGGTGGGTAAGGTGTCGAAATCACAGAAGAATGATACTGCTTATAGGAAAGTTTTCCCATGCGATGCTGCTAACTTTCAGATCTATCAAGAACTGATAGTATATAATTGATTTTTAGAGTTGAGTTGGAGCTGGAGTAAGATGGAGAATCCGTCATGCCACTGTACTTGCAGCAGCAGTAATGTAACTTGGTAGTACAATGGAGCTAGATAACTGTGAAACACAGATCTCCTGTACAGCAGCCAGACCAATATTAGAATTTCCTCATACGTGCCAATTTTTCTTGCAGTACCTCAAATTCTGCTTGCTTTTGGTTTAACTCAACAAAAAATCGAGTTACCTGTAGGCCATACAAACACTGGAAAGCTCTGGAGGGCACAGTGTTATTATTTTAAACTATAGAATGCACATACCTGTTACTAACCAGGTACACATAGGAGTTGTACTAGTGGAAGTCTGCAGTTCTAACACTGCCAAGTAGCACTGACCTTAGCTGGGTGTTTATGCTTACTGAAAATGTAATTAATGTAATACAAATCAATAGCATAGTATGGTCCTAATCATAGGCATTATTGAAGAGAATATTTGAATGGAACACAGAGAATCCAAATGTGATGAGCTTTCATTTTGGATTGGATATGGAAGCATGAAGGAAAGTTTGATTTTATTTTTTCCCCTATGAAATGCTTAGTCTTATTCTCAGAATTACTCTTTGAAACTTACATCTGTAAGCTGTGCAAGCAGAATAATTTCAGCTGTGTGATATTCATCTAGAGCCAAGCACTCAAATTCTGTAGAGAGGTGACACAAATGACCAGTGCATTTCTGGACAAAGAAGAATTTTCACAAAGGCATTGTGTTGTATTTCATTCTAGAGAAATCTGTGGAGACTTTGTAAAAATAACTCCAGCGTTTTTGATCATAGTATGTCATACATTTGGCCTAAAGGAAATAGGAACAGACTATTAAATTAAAAGAATAACATAGCTTGATTGGTTTAAAATTGTTGTCCACAGGGACAAAGACTTCCTTGTTATGTTATTGTTCCATGTTATTCATGAAAGGATAACTCTGAGAAAAAGGAATCTTCAGCCTAAGAAGTTGTATGAAACCTTACAGAAGAAAACACAGCAGCCAGCAAACTCAGAACAAGATAAATACAAAAAAGGGGAAATGATTAGGACTGAATTCTCAGTTACATTCATCTGATGCAAGGGCATGCTCCAGCCAGACAGGAAATAGCTGAAGAAAATCCTGTGGTCTTTGTGATGCTTGCCTTGTCTTATCAAACTATCTTCATATGAATATTTCAAGGCATCTCTTCAGTTTTGTTTAGAATTATCCTACTCTTGCAGTTAGGATAAACATCTCTACATTCTGTTTTGCAACTACCTTAGTTATGATTTTTTTTTTTTTTTTTGTAGGAATATAACAGAGTTTTGTCAATTTTTGTCAAACTCTTTAAATAACTTCTGGAGTCATAGAATAGCTTGAGTTGGAAGAGACTTCAAGAGACCTAAAGGATCACCTAGTTCCAAACTCCCAGCCATAGGCAAGGATGCCACCCACTAGACCGGGTTGCTCAGGGCCTCATCTAACCTGGTCATGAACACTTCCAGGAATGGGGCATCCACAGCCTCTCTGGGCAACCTGTTCCAGTGCTGGTTGTCTCAGGTCACCTCTTTGTCTTGCATGTGCCTTGGCATTTCCTTCCAGGAGGAGAGGTGAGGCTCACTGGTCTGTAGTTCCCTAGGTCCTCTTTTCTGCCATTTTTAAAAATGGGAGTGATATTTCCTTTTTCCCAGTCATCAGAGTCTTCTCCTGACTGCCAGGACTTTTCAAATATGATGGAGAGAAGCTTGGCAACTACATCAGCCAATTCCTTCAGGACCCACGATGCCCGTCATTAGGCCCCATAGACTTGTACTTGTGGTCTTGAACCTTGAACCTGCTCCTTACTTACAGTGGATGGGCCTTTGCTCTCCCAGCCTCCATCTACAGGTTCAAACCGGTTTAAACCCTGTACAACAATAAATATATCTGAAATACTTCTCCTTCAAAGTACTTTTATTAAATTAATTCAAATTTATCTACTGAAAGCATATTCGGTTGTATTAGAATTTTCTCAAAGTCTTCTTTGTGATTGTGACCAACTATAAAGCCTTAACTGCAAAAGTACCTTAAACAAAACTACAATGCAAAACTTCATCTTACTGGTTGCTTCTCTTGTAGATAACAAGTGCAAGGAAAGATCTAAGCCTGAATCCTGAACAGCCCTCTCAACCTTTGTTTTACAGTAAGGGTTTCTGCTGCTTCTTATCTTCCTGGGTAGGTTTTGATGGATAGCAACAGAGAACAGAAGAGCTGAAGAGCATTTGAGTTTGCCCCAGCTGTGAGTGAAGTGTTGTGATGGTTGGAGTGTATGTCCTGAATAAAGGACTTATGTTTTCCTGTAATGCAAAGGAAACATCATTTATATTACATTGACATCAGGCAAATAGGCACTTTTTTCTATATGTGATTAGAATTACGTAATTAAGATGCATTGTTTTAAATACACTGTTGGGAATGAAGTGATTGTTGCAATACCAACAAAATGTAGTAATTTAAATTAATATTTTACCCCCCAAACATATGTAGTAAATAGTAAATTTCACATTGCTGAAAACAAGCTTTAGAATTAATGCTACTGTCATTTATATTTTTTTCTCAACTACTGTGATTTTTCAGCTGACGTTATAATTATCCATGATGATAGCGGTGGTTTGTGGAACTACTACCAAAAGTTTTGTGAAACAGAACTAAAAAGATAAAACCTGCTAGACAGAATTCTTGTAACGCAGTTACGGAATGGGCCATTTGCTCGCCCCAGTATTGCTGAGTTTGAAATTCTGGATTTTGTTTGCTTATTCTAAGCTAGGAACTGCAGATTTTATTTTGTATTAAGCAAAACATGTTTTATTATGTTATAAATTATGGCACTTAGCAAGTCATTTTGATTCTTTGTCTTTGTTAAAATTCCTGCTTAGGCTAAGCACTGATAAACGTGGTTGATAATGTTGATTTAGAAAGAAGGCACAAAAACTAGTGGAATAGAAGTGCTATTCCAAAGGGTTAGTATACTATCAGCTTTTAAATGGATATAGAAGTGAGGACTTTTTGACTATCCATCTCTTTAAAGCCATTGTTCTATTAGAACTAAATGCTGTCTGTATAAGACCACTTGTTGCAGCAATTGAGGATACAAATATTTCTAGTATTTAACGGCTAAAAAATAACCAGCAAATAAAATATTGAAATGTTGGGTATGTCTGATAGATATAGCACATCAGCAGCTCCTTTGCATCTGAAATGTGCATCTGAAAAAAAAAAAAATCCTTTCAGTAGCAAGAGTGCTATCAAAATAACTCAACAGTTCTGCTCATCTTTGCTTACTATTTTGAGAAGGGAATAAATGAAATGAGAAGGTGAGAAATCTTGACACGCATCTCTAGAAGCTGCAAAGAATTCTTATCCAAAACAGAAATAAGGCTGCTTGGTTTTGAGCTTTCAGAGGTGTTCCTTGATGTTGTTATGCTAGAAAGTGCATGTAGTCATCATGTAATACGAGCATATTGAGAGTGAGGGTAATACTTTACATTTGCAGGGCCATTTTGAGATATAAGCCGTGACTTCTTTATTGTAATTTTTTAAATTAACTTCATTCTATCTTCTCTAGTAAAAATAAGGCAAATCTTCATTGTGCTGCACCATCTTCTTGTTGGTACTGTAATGTGAAATTAATGTTGATTACTTAGGGTTTCTTTTACTTGGCTTGGTTTGCTTAAGAATGATTTTATAAGCTAGCTTAACTCAATGCATATAGCATGCCTGTATTTTTGAAGCTTGGTCTAAATTGTTTGAAATCCTTTTGTGGATCAACTAATCCTTCAAAGAATGTCAGTCTTGTCAAAGGCTATAGGTGGGATTTGATCCATGATCTATCAAAGTAAATAGGAGGAAGTGTAGCTAATCATGCTGGGCTTTGGCTCTAACACACTGAATATTGAGTTTGCTGGAGAACTCGTCATAGTACTCATCCCTCTTCTCATCAGGATAAATCATACACTTCAATGGTGTGTGGTATCCTTCTCCTTCAAACACTTATTAAGCAATTAGTTCTATTGAGTTAGTTCACAAAAGCACGTCAGATAATCAGTACAGAGCATACCTACTGCCTCTTCCTTCTTACAGTTCCTCGTAGACAGAGCTGAAAGGATCACAAACATGTGTTAGGACAGCAGCCAGCTTTCTCACATCCTAAGTCTGGGAAAATGCAGGGTCCTGATGATCTGATTTGCACCCACCCCCTTTGAATTTTTACCATCTTCCAGTACAAACTGGTCTGTCCTTTGTGGTTTTGGCATTCTTTTTTTTTTTTTTTTTTTTTCCTAAACATTTCAAGTAAATAGGTGCATGCTAAGAAAGTATGGATAAGATAAGGCTTCATGTAATCTTAAGTTAAACAAAACCTACTAAGTTTAGTTTTGTCACCTCTGTTTGCTTAACACAATCCCATCCTGTGCTACCAAAAGTGCCTGAGCATGTCTTGCAAAATTTTAATAAAATTCCTTGCCTAGAAAAGTGAACAGCTCTGTGCAGGGTGCATTTCTGCATGCCAAAGGCCGTGTCAGATCCTGCTTTTATTTATTTATTTTTTGGGGGTAGCATTTCAGCTCCCTGTTTTCCCCCACAGGGCAGCTTTTACATACCAAAAAGTGTGGTGACAATTACAGGCATCAAAACAAATGAAAAAATGCTAAAGCATGTTTTAAAAAGATGCGTTTTTATTGTAGTGTGCGCTTGTTTGTTTTGCTAAAGTTAGAATAAGAATGTGCTGGAGGAAAAAAATGTTACATGATGTTTGCCTACCAAAATTTCTTTTTGAGACTTTGTGGGAATATGCAGGCAGGCAGAGAGCAGCGTGGGGCTCGTGCTGAGAAGGAGAGCCCGAGCTGGCAGCCTCCCAGGGCGCACCAGTAAAGGGCGGTTTGGGCTGCTCTCATTTGGCAACAGCTTCTTTCTTGTCATCTCGGAAAAGATGCGTGTGGCCTCACATACATAAAAGGGGTTTAGATTGTAACCTTTGTGTTCAGGTTCATCCAATATCATTAAGACATCTTAGAAGTGATATTGAGCTCTAATTGCTCCCTGTTCTTCTGTAATATATACGCAGGCTGACACTTTTTCAATGCTGAATCTTGGCAAGTCTGCCTTCAGCAGCCTGCTCTTCAGGGTCTTCACTGTATAAGCTATCAAGTGAATTTCTGCACTTGTGACTAATGTTTAAGGTGGAAAAGGTTCCGGTAATATCTAGAGAAGTAATTAAATTCCTGGATAGGATGTATTTTTTAATAACTGCCAAGAAGTCACCTTCTACTTTGTACTTTATTTTGTGGAGTGCAGCTTGCAGCCTCCTTCACTACAGAAGGGTATATGTCCTTCATCACTTTGGTATGTTTAGTCTGTTCTTGTTTGTTTTTACAGAGTGATTCTTTTTCTTGAAGGTATGCCAGATCTGCTCAAATGCAAACAGCAACTTAAAATGATGTTCTAGACTTGAGATAAACCTAATTTCCAAGAAAAGCCTAACACTTATTTTAAAAATAATCCATGAACAAATTTTATTTCCTACTTAAATCATAATAAAGCCAAAATATTTTGTAATGTCTCCTCTCCCCTACTACTTCTCCTCCCATGTCTTTAGATATGCATTATATTGTTTTATGGCTTTGCCTCTCATCAGTGGTATAGAGCATCTTTGTTTTCATCTGGAAATGAAACTGGTGTGCTACATGTCTAACCTTGTGCTTTGTTCATGTAGCATGTTTCGTATCTTCACCCGTCATCCAACTGCCTCTGACCAAAGTCAGTTAAAATAGTTCATACAATCAATAAAACACATTTGTGAAAACAGGACAAATAATAAATGTTTTACCAGATATGATGTTCAAATTATGTATATTTTCCTATTTGTTTTGTTTTGCGACAGAACTTATTTTAGTGTTGGTCTATTTAAATAGCAGATGAATTGGTTGTTAAGTACTCTCTAATCCTGCTCTGGTCTCAGGAGAGCCTTAATCAAAAATATTTTGAAGAGACTAAGTATTTGAACGACTCAAGGAGTTTTTTTTTTTTTTTAAAAAAATTCACATTTGGATTGTGAATGCAAAAACAAATATTGAACTTCCCTCTGTAAGGAAGAAGTATTCTTGTGCAGCAACAGCTACCCAGAGGAATACAGACATAGAAACTAATTACACACACACACACACACACACACACACACACATACATACATATATATATATTAACCAAACACTTAACATTAAAATTTAGGAACTAGAAAAATAGAAACATTCATGCAAGGAAACACTGGTTTATTGCTGTCATTGTAGGCCGTTCTGAATCTCCAAGAGTAATTGAGAAAGGTGAGTTCCTTTTTCAGGAAGAGAAAAGTTGTACTTCTATACCTGCACCTTTCTTTGGTCGAGGTCTCAGCTGCCTTTGAAAATGTACAAGTTTGTTTTAGCACCTTGCTTCTGCCATAATTTTTTTGGTACTTCTTTTCTTCCTGTCAGTGCTTTCTTCTGTTTATGGGTCTCGTAGATTCATCTCAGTTACAGTCCTTTGACTCAGTTTTCTTTCCAAATTTATTTCTGGATGTGTTAACCTTGTTATTTTGTACATCCAGTTGTTACTTGTTCTGTCTCCTCTATTATATTGCTCCCCTCATTACTCTGTTGGTTTTAAAAATTAATGTGGGAACTTCTAGGTGGTAAGTCCCAGGTTTCCTGGGCTATATCAATTTTCTAGAGTCATCCAGGAACTAATTTCAAGGATGTCTTATTTATTTATTATTATTGTTATAATTTACGGTTAACTGATTTCAATATAATTGCATTTTCTGTGGTCAGATTTATTTAGGTGGTGTCATAACTTGTCTAAATTCAATGAGAAGATTGTTACTTTTAAACCATAGTCCACAGCATATCTGCCCCAAAATATTAACAAACCTTATATAGTAGCAGAAAAAAAAAAAAAAGCTTTATGAAATACTTCGGTAACTGAAGTTGAAAAGTCACCTTCAGGTTTGCCGGATGTATAGCATACTGCTAGGTAGGAAGCCTTGCAGTTCTTGTTTTTCTCTCTTGCCAATATGGCTTGTAATGATTTGCTCCAAAGTATCTGGATATTGCTATTGGTTAAAAAGTTATTATTTAGGCTTCTATTCAGTAAGGGTCAGGTAAGAATTACTACAATTATCATATTGAGTGTATTGGGGTATTCATATTATGTTACTTATAATGAGCTGACAATCTTTGCCTTATCAATTGCCCATATTTTTTATGCTAAGTGCCATATTTATCATTGTTAGAATCTAGAACAAATCTTTTATTTTCCTTTTTCCTTTTTGTTTAAAAACTAGTTTTATAAGTCCTTTGGTTTCTTTAACGCACAAATTTCTTTTCGATGCTATTCCAGCCACTTGTTTGCGGAGGCCATGGCTTGATGTAGTCAGGGAGGTATTGTTGCTGTCCTCTTCTGTTTTCTGTGTCAATTATCAGGAGAACTAATGATGTCTTGAAAAAATTGGCACCACATAAAAGTAAGGAAGAGGTCTAGGTAACCAGAATTCAGAATTTTCCCATTTTTTATGATTTAAATCAAGAAAGAAAAAAAAAAAAAAAGAAATGGTAGATAAACAGGTGATCTGACACAGGTCCTGCTTACCCCTGTCAAACAACTGTTTGCCCTACAGCGCTTGTTTTAACTGTTTTGCCATTTATATAAAATACCACTATAGGGCACTAACAAATTAATGTGAGCCTTCTTTTTGAGGGTAACTTTTGTATGCTCAGTTGACTGATAATTTGGAAACGGATGAGAGAGTTGCTTTGCTTACTGGAGGGGCCATATGTCATCTCTTCTGGCTGAAGAGGCTAGTAAATGCTGCTGCCTTGCACGTCCAAGTTCATAGGAAAGAGATCCCCATGCTGAAGTTGCACATTTCAGTGATATATTATCTGCATAATATTTTCACACATATTAATGACTGAATTAGTCATATTTACGTTTCTTTTTAATTGGATCTTTGGAGGAAAATTTAGTTGGTAGTTCCCTCTGAGTTCCCGCTTTCAACAGCTCACTAATAAGCACAGTCTTGATCAGAGCGCGTTGAAAGTACCCTGCCTTCTTAAAAATAAGCTGTACTAGGATAATGAAGTGCCTAATTATCATTGCAGTTACAAACTAATTATCAAATGCAAAATATACCTCACGTATAATTGCTGAGATTAAATGGTATTTTTAAATCGTTTATCCCTTTAAACTGGATTGGCTGCTAAAAATATTCTGTTTTAGCCCTACAGGAGGCAACATGCAATTTTGTTTTATTGTTCTTTGGGACTTAGCTGTGCAGTGGATGTCCCTTTTTTTAGGTATGGGTTATGTATACTAGTCTAACTTAAAAATCAGCCTTATATTTTGATGAATTTGTATGAGCGTATTCCTTAAGCTTGTCCTATAGGAAAACACTGAGAGAAACACCAAGAGCTTTCCACTGGAATCATTTCTTTAGGATCTGCTTAAATTAACTATATAGATAGTAATAGCTGCATGATTTGGTTTGTTGTTAGGTAATGGTTGTTCAAGACACAGTGGCTTATCTTTGAAATAAAATTATGGTCATCAGATGTACTTTTTTATTTTTATTTTTTTGCCCATTTGCTTTGTTTATCCCCTGGTTGCATATTAGGTCTCGTTGACCTTGATCTCTGCTTACCTTGATATTTGTTGAGCCAAGGTTTTTATATTTTTTGATGTTTAGGCTCTGTGGGTGTTATTTCTGCTGCAATGATGGGCCATGTCAGGAGTAATACTACCAGTAGCCAAAATAAGTTCCAGATTCCTGCAGATAGTTTAAAATTATTCTGCAGCTGTGTTAATGTTCCATTCATTCTCCCTCATTAAGCTGTATCTAGACTCAGCCCTTGCCTTGCTTGCTATTTCTTTTTGGCACCTCAAAAGGAATTTCTCCATATAGAAGGGGTTTTGCATTGAAGATATTATTCCTCTCCCATCTGTTTCATGTCTTCTCCTTCAAGCAAGTAATCTAAAATATGTAAAATAAACATAAATAATCCTGCCTGTCCAAAGTCAACCAGTTTCTTCTTTACCTTGTAAGTTATGGAAATAAATCATGGCTCCATAAAAGCTGTGTTTGAGATACGTCAGGAATAGATTTGTACCAATAGCTGAACTCTGCCTCTAAGATGAGGGTGGTGGGGACCCTGGCTTTTAGTCCATCACAGATTTGCATTTTTGTCCTTTTACTGATAAATTTGTCAGTCAGTGGTGTCGCAGGAATTCATATACCTTTTTGAAAGATTCCTATATGCCAGATCACTCACTTTTCTTTTAAGTGAAGACTGAAAATGCTCTTCTGAAACACCCTTCATTGAAAGACCATCCTCCTGCTGTAATCTGCAAATGGCATTCTGCCAGCTTCTTTGCAGAGTCTTCAAAATCAGAGCTTTTACCAGGCTGAAGTGCACAATAGTGATACCACTAATCACATGTGTTCATCGGGTGTTTGTGTAATATGTTAAAAATAAAACAACAACAACAACAAAAATATTAGTGATAAATGTTCTAAATTGTATTTATTGTATCTCTTAAAATGTTTATTAGCTAATCCATCCCCACTGGGTGTGTTCCTGTGCCTATGCTGAGTTGCTTCAAAATGTTACCAGTTTTTTTAAACACTCTGATGTGTTTACCAAGGGAGGATGGGGGGAAGAGATTTCAGACCATCCATTTAGTTGTCAACACACAGCATCATCTGAAGTTGATAACAGTTCACGTATCTTGGATCACAAGGATCACACATCCATGTACAAGGGAGGTTTGTGTATATCCACACATTTAGGGAATCATTTATGTGCTTTGTCACCAATTTGCATGGGCCACCTTGGGAGCTCATCACACCAGTGATGACTTCGCATGCGTTGGCCAGGTTCTTCCTGAATGTTGGGGTATGAGGCTTGAGACTTTTAGGATTACGTGTTTGGTACTGCAGATGTACTTCAAAGATTATGAACCTGAAAAGGCAGGGAAAAAGCCTCAACCTTGTACAGTCTGTAGGTAACCATATGTAAAGATGTGCCTTTTGCACGGCTCTGTTTAATAATTTGCAGTGTATCGTACTTTGGAGACAAAAAAGAAGGTGACTGCATTAGTCACTGAAAACCTGCTGGGAAGGCAAGATGAGTGAATTTGAATTAAACTTCGTTGCATTGCACTTCCTAAAACACATATTTCATTGTTTTTGTAATATTCTGTCTTAAAGAAACATATTATGAAAACCCTAGTGGTAAGAAGTGATTGAAGTTGTTAGCAGATCCAGAATTAAATGCTTAATACATATGTTTTTTCTTTAGTTCTTCCTATAACTCATAGTGATGTTCCTTCCTTAGGGTTTATACCTCTGCACATTTTGAGATTAAGTTCTATGCATAAGAATGTACTAAGTCATAAAAATATAAAACCAGTAGTTTCTGTAGTCTCTGCTCCGTCTTCTGAATTTTGCAAATAGCATTTCTCTCAATAATGCATATTCATAGAATATTCTATGTGAGAAAAGTTCTACATCAGTACAAAGAGGACTTTCTCGAGTATAAGTGTTAATTTGCTGTTATGAATTCAATTTAAAAAGTTTTAACACAGTAGGAGAATTAATGCAAAAGATCAGTGGTGGGAGAGGTCATTCTCCATCAGTATAATCTACCAAATATACACAGAAATTACTATAGTATTCTAAAGGCATAATGAATTTGAGTTAAAGACAATATAAATATGAAAATTACTTCTGGTGGCGTTAAGTTCAATACAGTTTGGCTCTTTGGTTTCAAGAGTGTTTTATCTCTTGGATTTACCAGAAAACAGCATCTGTGTTAGGTGTGAATTACTGATTTGTTTGGAGCAGGGGAAGGGTGAGGTAGCAAGTCCAGTTCAGTTATTAATTTCCATTTTCTTCTACCCAAGACTGCTGGGAGTAAGGATTTCACTCATATCAGGGGAAAAGAAACAATAAGTGATGAAGCTGATGTATGTGTGGGATGCTGGGGAGAAAATCGTTTCTTCCTGCCCCTGTTTTTAAGAGGAAAGTACTGAGTTGCAGAAGGACAGGCTGTCTTTGGAGGCTTTTTTCTCTTTTTTAATCTTTCTGGAAAGTGATGTTGTACCAGTGGCAAGAATAGCCCTGAAAGACTTGAAACTCCCATTTTTCCTTTCATGCTGTTTGTCACTGCCCTGGTAACAGTGTCATTGTGCTTTAACAGGCAGCCACCCAGAAACTGCTCATCTTAAGAAACTCACCCTTTCCAAAGAAGCCAGTAGCAGTCTGTGTGTATGTGAATGTGTAACTCAGTCCAGCTTCATCCAAACCTGCTGACCATACAGGCAAGAAGAGGTTGTCTTCCTAGGAATACAGTGACCGTTCTCCATGGGCGTGTTTGTTTTGTGTAGGGCAGAGATGCACAAAACAGAGTTAAATGACAGCCTGAGTTTTGTAAGCAGGATGGTCAGCGCAGTGTGACTGACTTCATGTAACCTCAAACCAGTTCAAATTGCCTGATACGGTTCTATCTATTCATATATTGCGTTAACACACTCCTCTAATTGAAAAGTACCCATGGTCATTTTCTTTGGGATTTATCTAATCTATACACAACCAGGTCTCTACATGCTTGTGAATGCTCTCTAAAACAGTCATAGTAGGGGTGAAGCTTCCTCTATTGATTTTACTAGAAAATCATGCAAGTGTTTTAATAACACTGGACTGCTACCTTAAATAACCAAAGTTGATTGGAAGAGATTCTTACATAAAACTTTAGAGGGAGATATGTTGCCTATTAAAATATCAAAAAAAAAAAAAAGTCAGAAGACTTGAACATGCTCTTTTACATGGCTATTTTTGCTGCTCTCAGTTTGCAAGGTGTGCTGCAGAGGAATGTGATTTTAACTGATTAATTTATTTGGCCATTGAAAATGACCTTTCTCTGGTATAAATGAAGAAATGTACCTCTAAGGTATTTGCCGCTGGTGGATTAATCTCAGTGAGCAGCTAGGCACCTTGGAGCCTCTTGCTCACTACTTTGTTTCCAGCTGGATTGAGGAGAGAATAGGAAGACCAAAAGCAAGAAAACTTACGGGATGGAGGTAATAATTTAATGCGGGGGTGGGGGGGGGAGAAGGGGGATGGAACAAGACAATGACAACAAAAAAAACCCACAACAACCCTAACCCTAAAACCATAACAAGTGATACAGAGGTAGTCACTCACAACATCTCCCAGGTAGATCAATGCTCAGCCAATCTCCAAGAGTAACCTTTCCTGAAAAACCTCTCCTTGGTTGTTATTGCTGAGCATGTTATAGGGCATGGAATACCCCTTTGGTCAGCTGCAGTGACAGCTGACCTGTCTTGGCTGTGTTCAAACTCTCGCCCACCCTCAGCCTACTCGCTGGGGGCAGAGTGGGTAAAAAGAGAAAGCCTTGATGCTGGGCAAGCGGTGCTCAGCAGCAGCCAAAACACAGGGGTGGTATCTATGCTGTTTTGGTCACAAATTCAAAACACAGCACCATACTGGTTTTCAGCTAGGAAGAAAATTAACTCCATCCCTGCCAGACCCAATAATAGTCTCTTATACTAGTACTGTCATCATGATTTAAGACTATAGCGCTGTTACTCCAGGGTCTGTGAAATATACACCAAGCTTTTCAGAACTGCATCTGTCTTCTAAAACAGTTAGACAGTAAATGGGTAGACATGACAAATATATGTGCAAATAGGATATAATGTACCAGTTGCTTGACCACCTTAGCAGTTTTTAAGCTTCCTGTAGTTGGAGGCTATCAGTTATTACATCTACACGTGTTCTGGTTGTTTATGGTCCGGCAATGTGGGTGGTTTATTTTGTTTGTTTTGAAACTATAAAATACTGTCATTTAAAGCCACTTTACACATCATCCTAAAGAAGAATTCTTAGATAATACTTGTAGTTCTAGTGAGTTAGATTTCTTGTTTGCATATAAATTTGCAAGGTTCAAAGGATTTTCTTAAATTTCTGAAAGAGACCACAGTGATTGATTTGAGTTCCTTTATCTAACTGAGGAGATGAACCTCACATGGAAAAGTGGTGCAAACCTCCATTTGCTGCCTTTCTTGTATCTTCACCCTGAATGATACCAACATTATTCTTGTGGCTGAGAACAGGTTACATTTTATAGCAGTATTGTTTTCTGTCAGTACTGAGAGTATTCTGAGTGGTGGTTTCCCTTGGGTATGGATTCCTGGGGTGGACCTAATACCTGTTGTTACACCTACCGGAACGGTATTTTTGGTATAAATGTATTAATTCCTCATACTTATGTGTGGATGGAAAAAAAATATATAATTTAAGAGAATCTAAGGAATAAAGCAAGACCGAGTATCTGATTCTTTTCATTTTGTAGTTGGACATCCACTGGGCTGTGCACCTGACTGGGTCTAGGTGGAAAGGATAATAGGTTATAAGTATGGATTTAAACAACTTATGCTTCTTTAACCCTGATGTATCTCCCTTTTTCATGCAACTGCTAAAGTAATTCTTGTCTGTAAGAAGACTAAAACGGGTAGTAAGGTGGGAAACCCCTCCATTCTTCTAAAGAATCACTGGAATCCACTTCTGTGATATTCGTATAATATATGAATATAGTAGATAGATAAGAAGCCGTAACCTAGAGCATGTCCAAGGAGTGGAAAATTTTGTATAATTTCCGTTGGTCACTATGCTAGCCCAAATCCAGGTATGGGATCACGTTGGTCATTGGGGGACAGAGAGGTGCAGGCAAACATGAAAATGCTTATCTGCTAGCTGTACCAGCAATCTTCTCAATTTCACATTTGCTATAAGAGTGTCAGCTATTTAAAACTTCTGCTGTTGCTTTATCTGGCTTGTGCTAAGCCAGATAAAGATAAGAATGTGAATGTTGCCACTTTTTATGGTTATATCTATTATCTTGACTGCAGGAAACCCTCAATTAGGTAATTCACAGTTTGCAAGGGCAAGTAAAATGCACTTTATTTCACAGCTGAGATGAATTTTGGTAAGTAGTAATCAGTGTTCTGTTTTTCTATTTCAAATAAGAAGTAAAAATAAACAAACTGACCCAGTAAATTTTAATCCAACATTCCTTATCAGGGGAACAATTGACAGAGTTGACCGATTAATATTACTCATTCTTCTGAATCTTGGCTTTTACCAAGTAAATAAGACTGCTGTGATAATCAAAAAAATGAAAAATAATCCAATAAAGGGCTGTTCCCTGAATTTTAGAAGGTTCAAAACAGTGCTGCAGATGTGTTAACTGCCTATTTCCAAAACTGAGGGATTTCAACACCCATTTAAAGAAGAGGGGGAAGGTCTATATTACAGACATCACACTTCTGTACTTGAAGCATTTTGTTTTCATTTTGTTGGTTTTCCAAGGCTGGGGGAAAGCTATTATAACCAGCCCTTATGTAGTCCTGATAAAGCTGTTGATTTTGATGATGATTTTTTTTTTTTTTTTTTGCCTGCATCTTAATGGGTTACCCAAATCCAATGTTTGAAGGAAATGGTGTCTGTGATATTTTCTTAACTAAAGCAACAGTAGTTTTTGAGATTTGGGAGTCTGCTTTTCTTTATTATTGTCACATGAACAGGTGTATTGTATACTTGGTGCCTAAAATTAAACTAAAGAAAACATTGCAATGAATACTGTAATTTTTTAAATCTTGAATTTTTAAAATTCAAAACAACTTTAGTCGAAAGAGACTTGTCTTTTGGCCACTCTTGTCCTATCTATGAAGTTGCGTAAAGTAATATTTCCAATATTGAGATGTCCTGATGGTTTGAGGACATATGCACAACAAATTTCAAGTAGACATTGATTCACTTCTCTACCGAATCATTATGCTATACTTGTCCTGACACAGAAGAGGCTATTTTGAGAGCATATGGCCTGGAAAAGTATCACTAAGCAGGTGTAACGGGAATTCGTCTCATAAGAAGTTCAAATAATTCAGACAAATATGTCATGGGTAGTTATTCTTGATATGAGTGACTATGTAATGTATAGAAATGATGACTTGTGGAAGACTGACTTTGAAGAACCCCATTCTTTTTAACAACTAGGCTCTAAATGTAGAAAATCCTGCTACAACTGCATGATGAAAATGATTCACTTATGTTTCAAGGTTTTATCATACTAGGACTTGCTTCAGCTGAAGTAGCTATTACTTATTTTTTACTTGTTATCGTACCAGTCTGCAGTTACATGTTCAATTGAAGGAAGATTTAAGTAATTTTTTTCCCTATTACCTAGACTTCTAAAAATAGACTTCTAAAAATAGCTCATTAGAAAAAGAAAATAACCTTTCTAATATAAGACTAAATTAGCATCTATCTAAAAATGTTCATCCTGGTTTTGGTGGTGATGAGGTGGAAGGAAATGGACTGTTGACTTTTTAAAATTAAAATTATGAACGTGAAAAACTTGAGTAATTTTGTTTCATGCATTTGAATAGAATGAATATTTTAAACTTTAATTATAGGTGCTGTTTACTGCTGTTTTACTGAGAAATATTTATAAAACTTGCTTGAATTTATTGCAAGAAGGTGTAATGATTGAGGCTCCTGGCTTTCTATGTAATTAAACATTCTGTTGCAGTGGAATTGTGGTGCAGATCCTAGAATTTTATGCATGAGGGAGGAAAAAATAGATTTTGAGTGTTTATGGTTTAACATAGAACTCCAGCTGTGATCAATCCATATGGTAAACTGATGCATATAAATTGTTTGTTTTGTACAAACTGATCTAGTCTGAAGATTATTTTGAAAAGCAAAAAGTGACAGTATGCAGTCAGAATTAAAAATCTCAAGTATTCGGGTGGTTTTGCCATCTGTTCTTTAAATTTGCACATTCAAATTGGCATCAGGTTTTAGTATTTGTTGACAGACTAATAGACATAAATAAAACAAAATTAGAACTTAGATCCAATTTTCCTTAGTCCAGCCAGACCTTATACAGTTACTGAGTTCTCTGCTTCAGAATCACTAAAGGGATCTGAGAGAAACTGTAAATTCAAAATGTGCTGCAGCATAAATTGAACTCATCCATATGATTTAGATTGTGGCAACACAGGGGATGCAAGAAGGGGTAGTATGTAGAGTAGAGTAGAATAATTCAGTTGGAAGAGACCTACAAAGCTCATCAAGTCCAACTGAGCACTGCAGGACTCCCCAAAAGTTAAAGCATATAATTAATGGCATTATCCAAATGCCTCTTGAACACTAATAAGTATGGGCATCAATCACCTCTCTAGGATGCTTGTTCCATGTTTGACCACCCTTACAGTAAAGATTTTTTTCTTAATATCTATTTTAAACCTTTCCTGGTGCAACTCTGTGCTGTTCCCGTGCATCCTGTCATTGGAGGTGACAGTAAGACAGTTGTTTGGAGGTTTGCCATAGAGGATACATCTTATATCCTAGATGATATAAAATTACACATATTTATATACATATATATATATAAAGTGTTTGTAGTGGGACAGAATACAAACCACGTTTACTCATGCATCTGAAAAAAAAGGCTGTGAGATCTAAGATGGTGTGGAAAGGGTGCTGCATATTAAAAAACAAAAGAATAAAAAACTTTGAGGAGAGAGAAGAAAATGAAAATCAGTGTAAATCTTGGTTTGGATTTTTGACTTCACTATCCTCCAGGAAAAAAGTGTAATCTCAGGATCTCAAATTGTAAATAACCATGAATAACTGGTTCATAGTTCTTGTTTTTAGATTCTATTTATTTTAATGCAACTGAATTATCTGATGCCATAAAATTATGGTCAGGATGCTGCAGAAATAATAGTTGCTACATGTTACAAGCCATAGTAATTGGAGTAGGTCCTTTTTTGTCTCTTGAACTGAAGATTATGTCCTCAGGATCGCATAGTGAATAACATCAAAGTATAAGAACTTCTGTGGATTTCTTGATGGATTTTGAATCTGTTTTAGTATCTTAATTCCCTTCAGCTTCGTAGTGAGTCACTTTGATGTATACTTCATTTCTAAGCCTGTAGATACTTTCCTTCACACATCCATTACTAGTTGGAAATGCTCCACCAGACGGAGAAGAGAGGCGACAATAGCTGTATAGAGATGCACAAAACCTTGTTCAGTAACTACAACATAGCATGTTTTCAGCATTGGGAGATGAGTAAGACATAGTAAAGCTGTGGGGAAAATTATGATGAAACTTTCTTTTCCAGCCTTTGTAGAAATTATTGAGCCAGTGTGCTAATTTAAAAAGGTTGAATATAAACTGCTTTTGGAAAATACAAGAAAGTTTTCTTTTAAATGCATTTGAAATCATTGTTGACTGTACCACTATTGTTTATGTCTTCCTTATTACTGCACAGGAATCTATTTTCTGCTCTATTTACAGTAAGCATTTTCCTTGGTTTGGGAATTTAAGATTGAAATCAAACTTTAAAGCAACATTTAAGCAGTGGTCTATTGAAGCAGGATTAAAGCAGTGGCAGTCTGTGGTGTTAAGCGGTTTCAAGCATTTCATGGGTCTCTAACATACAGTCCTAGGCCAAATGAGTGCAAAAATATTAAATAGGAAAGTAAAGCCAAATGGGACATGATGTAATCTGCAATAGAGATGGAAGAAGTAGGCTGTGGAGTCCCCATCCTTTGAGATCTTTAAAACTAGGTTGTGTGAGGCCCTGAGCAAGCAGACTGAACCCAGGCCGAACTTGAAGATGTGGTTGTACCAGATGGCCTCCAACGGCTCTTTGCAACGTAAATTATTCTATAATTCTGTGATCCTATGAATAAAATACTACCAGCTGAAATTGTATTTCTTTACAAACTTGCCTTGGCTATATCCTATATCTTTGGATATATCTTATATACCACAGCATGATTTAGGTTGGAAGGGACCTCAAGAACCATCTGGTTCCACCCTCCTGCCCTGGGCAGGGCCCCCTCCCACCAGCCCCTGATGCCCAAAGCCCCATCCAGCCCGGCCTTGGGCACTGCCAGGGATGGGGCAGCCACAGCTGCTCTGGGCAGCCTGGGCCAGGGCCTCACCACCCTCTGAGTGAAGAATTTCCTCCCAACATCTAATCTAAACCTAGCCTATTTCAGTTTAAAGCCATTATCACTGCTCTCCCTGACAAAGAGTCCCTCCCCAGCTCTCCTGTAGGTCCCCGTTGGGTACTGGAAGGCAGCTCTAAGGTCTCCTCTGAGCCCTCTCTTCTCCAGGCTCAACAACCCCAACTCCCTCAGCATGTCTTCATATTGAATTGATGTAGCCTCTTGCCATTTACACTAAAAGCTGGCAAGATCAAATCTGTAACACTGATAGTTAGTGGAAGGCGATATAAAAGTGTATTCTGTGGAGTTAATTTGATTGTCTTGCTGTTCTCTCGAAATGAAGACAACTCTTTGTGGGATCTCTCATCAGCTAAAGCTGAAGTGTGGGAAAACAGGAAAGCAAGATGTATAGACCTACTTTTTGTTGAAGTGTCTCTTCGGGACTCTTTAAGGGATAAAAGGTTGATTTGATATTGAAGTGACAAAAGGAAGGAAAATAATCATGTTATTCAGATTTTTCCTTACAGAATAAATAAGAACGGGTGAACCTAAAAGGTAGGGCTACAGCTATACACTTGATTATCAACATATTGTAATTGCACAACTGCAGTTTGCTGAAGCATTTGTTAGAAAGAGCAATTACAGTAAAACATAATCAGCACTTCAGCTCATAATTGTGCAGACTGCTCAAAGCTGTTGTAAGTTTTGCATTGCCATGTGTGCACATTGGCGCGCTGCACAGTGTTAATTTAACAGTAAGAAAATGCTTGCAGATCATGATTGGAAGTAGCAGCAACTGTGGCATTGTGTACTAAGGACTAATGATTTTCTCATGGTTAAAACTTATGCTTGGAATTTGGGCTTTACTTCCTCTTTTTCTTTTTTTTTTTTTTTTTTTTTTTTTCCACCTCCCCCCCAGGCCTGCTGAGCATTCAAAACACCTTTTGAGGACTTGTGATAGATGTGCTGAGCACTTTAGAATTCTGCTTTTGTTGCATTGATTCTCTTTTTGTAATTCGCAGTAGTTTTTCCTGTGTTTATCTGATGATTGGCTTATTCAAATTATAGGATTTGGGATCCAGGGTTCCCAGCCCGAGACATACATGCTCCTTGGAAGAACAGCTGTGATCCTCTTATTTTTTCACCATACACCTTTGCACCTCAGTGTACAATCTCTAGCATAGAAGTGTGAAATCTCAACAAGTAGTGGAGTGTGCCCCAACCCCCAAATGCTGAAGGAACAGTGTCAGTGAGGATATCAATCTCCCAGGGGCAGAGGAATTTTGTTGTCACATTTTTTTCTTATGAATTTGGTTGTTTCTCTTCCTTGCTTTGTTTTTGGTACTGCCCTTTACAAAGAGTAGAGTCTGGTGGATTTTAGACAGTGCTGTGTTCCTTTTGCAAGGGGAAGTAACTGGCTTCAGGAACTGCTGTCAAAAAGTTCACTTACAGCTGAAATGTGGTAGTCAGCACAAACTTCAGCTTCATGAGCCTTGCATCCTTTTTCCTAACAGCTACATTTTTCTTCAGTACCAGCAGCAGCAACAAATCATACCACAGTCCACAAAACTTAAGTTTATTGCTGTGAATGGTTTGAGAGGATCCGTAACTGTTTGTGTGGCAGGAAAAGGTTTGTGAAGCACTGAAGATCATCTGTAGGCTTTTGAACTGCAGGGAAATTTGATGCCCTCTGTTTCCATCCCATGTATTTTATATAGCTGTAGTCAGTGGCAAGCTCTGTCTATGAAATATGTCAAAATAGAGGTAGTACCTAGCCAGACATCTAGTTTTTTTGTTTGTTTGTTTTTTGTTTTTGTTGTGTTATTTTGCTTTATTTTTAAAGTGCCAGCTCAAAGGAAGATATTTGCCTATGGCTCTGCAGTATGTCTTGGCACATAAAATGAAATATTCCTCAAAGGGCCTCATCCTGGTGAAATATCTATTTCTGGTCACCTTGGACTTATGGGGCTCTACACCCCATCAATATGGGGTAAAAGTTCCTACGTAGTATAATACAGAATTTGTTAGTCTAAAAATAGTTTAAAGTAATGCTGTTGAGTAGTAAAGTGTATAAGATCCAAGCTGTATTGTGTTTTCCTGTAGGAGTAGTGGTTTATGAGCACAGTTAATTAAGAAGCTAAGGAAATATATGCATCTTGATACCACCAATGAGGATTCTAGTGGGGATAATACTTGGTAGATTTTATAGTTTAATTATTATAATTAATTTGTGATATGAAGTAGATGGAAATCTTAAAACAATAAAACAACAAAAAACAACTTGGAGTGAAAATGAAGAAAGATAGGTATGTGTGTTTTTGTAAACTCTGACTCAGTAATGGTGAGAAGTGTGGGGAGGACATAATCACCTGAAAGTGCTTTGAAGAGAGATGTGCCATAAGGGAAAGAGTGGCAAAGAATGGGATGAAGTATTCAAGATGAATATTTCTTTTTTCAAGACTTGGGAACTCCTTCACAGCAAGAACAATGTAGTTTCTTGGTGAGAGTGATCTGAGTCCATTTACCTTACGTTTGTTGCAAGTTTTATTTCCTGCAATCCGTTTACCTGTATTGGATTGCAAAGAGCATAATCGAGTTTCTGTTGAGATGCATAACTGTTGTGCCTGCATCTGAACACAGAATCCTTCTGAATGAATGCTCTGTTATCCAGAGTACGTGAAAGTAATGCCATTGTTGTAATAGGAGGCACATGTGAGTGGGTATGTACTGAGCAAAAGAGGAAGGAAAAAAAAAGCAGAAGCAGTTTCAGACATTTAGGTGCAATAGTGGATAAACTGAGAGACACTGGAAATTAAAGGTGACCTTTTTGCATCAGTGACAGATTTGCTGAAATCATGTGCATCAGTAACTCAATGCAACTGTGACGTCTGATAGCATTCTCTGAAGGCTTATTGATGGTAACACCACACGAGGACTGAGGTTAAACCAGAAACTGAGAAAAAATGTAGATGGGGCAGTAAGAATCTCCTACCAATTGCCTTTCACTTAAACTCAATTTAAAATCTTGATGTCTATGTAATGAAGATCATCTTGTCATCATTTGGGATTCTTGTACTGAGGCAATTATGCAGGCGACTTCAGCTTTTAAAAGCAGAGTAAGAATATATTGTGCAAAGCTTGTCACTATAAGCACTTTATGGAAAGTATTCTCCTTGTTACTCTGGGTAGGTTCAGTGAACTGGGAAAAACATGGATAAATCTATCTCAAAACTTGCATCACAGCAAGTTCAGGTGCATAAAATTAAACACCTAAGTAAGCCATCTGGATTTGAGAGCTCCCAAAGCTCCCGTTAAGGAAATTGATGCTAATGTAGAGAGAGTCCGGAAATGCTTGGGAGGTGTGAAATAATTGGAATTGCTGCTGTCAATAGTCTTGATTTTGGTCCTAAAGTGAAGGCTGGTACTGTGCTGATCAGTAAATATTAACTATTGATTCTGTCACCTGAATTCATGTCACCCGAGTTGTGTCCTGCTTTCCCCTGATTCTTGCTTCTTAATATTGGCTGCAGGAGGCATAGTTAATACAGGCTGATCTTACTTATGGTAGGTAGATAAGGAACATTGCATGGGTCGCTGTATGTCTCATTAGCACTAATTGCACCAAGTTGTTCCTACTGATTTGGATATTTTAGTAGCCTATTCACAGCCTTTTATTTCTTTTCCCGGAAGAAAATCAGACAAGTAAAATTGTTTTGTTAAAGTAAGAATGAGATGTCTTTTATCTCTGAAGAGATACTGTTGTCATAAAAGTGTCCTCCCCATAGGCAGTGTTTTCCATTAAGAGTGAAAGATGTAGTGAATGCATGTTAGAGTGGGATACCTTCCAGTAATAGGCAGTCAGTTCCAGGCACACTTATGCTCACAAGTCTATTACAAAGCAAATACTTGAAGTTTTTTTATATGTGTACAAACTTCAGTATGTCTTTTATGACTTTTTTTCTCAGAAATTTGCATTTTTAATCTTGAATCTAGTTGAACTTACCCCTCTGTCTACTTGTAGTATAAGATCGTTTAGAAGGTTTTTGATCAATTTACAAAAGGCAGCTTGTTTTCAGAAATAGTAGAATTCAGAACACTGCTACTTCCTTGTTCGTGTTGTTTCACTGAAGATTCTTAAAAATGGAAAGGGAGATGTTGTCTAACAACGGTGTTGTTTTTATGAAAATATCAGGCTCACTTCGTTTTTCCTTACCTGCCTCTTGTAGAGTGTTCAAGATGCCTGCTTCACTTGTTCCAATTTTGATTTGATGGAAAATTGACATCTAGATTACTTTTTTCCTTTCTCCCAATTAAGTGGCTAGATTGTGTCAGAGAATGTCTATTGCAGTGCAGATGATTCCCCTTTATCCTCACATTACCTTGCGTATCTGAGTTATGGCCCCATCTAATGACCTGGGTAGAGAGAGATTTATTTCATTCATTAAATAACTTCCATTATTGAAAGGTATAGAGCAAGATTGCTAATTCTTATGGTAGATGCACTAGGAGACTGAACTGGTGGGTTTAAGCTTCCACATATTTTAGATAATATCACACAGCAGTGGCTTTAATAATGATCTCAGCTGTTCTTTGCACAGGCATTGTAGGCTTGCAGTATTGACTGTAATCAAGGTTTCTTCCTCTTTTTTTTAAAAAAGGAGCCAATATTCAGTCACTTTTTTTTTTTTTTTTTGTGGCCATAAACTTTGTCATAATATTTCCACATGGTATGCTATGAGTGTGTTTTTATTTATTTAACATCCTTCTGCACCCATTGCCCCCACATTAAGTCTGTCCTGAGTATTGAAGAGTAAATGAGTGCAAATCAATGTCAATTTTGAAACCTTCAACTTCTTGGTAATTAATTAACCCCCCAATAAATGTGTTAACACCTACAACTTTTTCTTTTCTAAACAGGAACAAACTGCAATTTCTAGTAACTACAGAAAATTTTGACTTTTTTGGTTAAAGTTAAAACAAGTCTTTTCCCCATCATTAAATTTTAACATTTCACATTTTCACGTATTTGGCTACTAATGCAGCATTACTTTTAATGGGAAAACTAAAAGCTGATTTCTCAACAGCTGTCACAGTTAAACAGCTTGGCATTAAAAGCTATCAAAGAGAACAAAGCTGTAAAATGACATCAGTGGCTAAATAAAATGTTTGTTGGGAAATATAAAGGTGTTATGTATATGCAGTTTCAAAGATAACTTTAAACTGGACTATATATATTTTTTACCCTTTTGTTGATATTTAAAAATGAATCATCATAGTTGCATTAAAAAGGTGGTATTTCCTTTGAATTTTTCGGTATACGTTCCAATTCTCTTTTCTTCTGATTGCAAGACGCACTGACCTGGTATTATTGACTGCTTCATATTTTAGGCTGGTTAAACATGCAGGAATACTGAGTGTCAGTATTTGTGTTTTACGCTGTTCGTTTCAGTTCATAGAAATGCCATTTCCAGAGAGCTAGTTCTAAAAATAAATAAATAAAAAATAATGCAATTAAGTCTAACATTTAACAGCTTTGAAGAGTATGGATTGTTTTTCCTCTTTCTGGGGATGTTGGAAGTGCTTGTCTGTTTTGGAGCCCTTTTTAAAAATACCGTGGAGTCCTGCTGCTAGAATGGGGTAGAATATGTTTCAATTTTGACACAACTTTTTTAGAAAGGGTGGCTTATCAGCAGTTCAAATGGTGGAAGAGTGATGTGAATGAAGATAACCAAGAATGTGAATTTGTTTATTTTTAAGTAACACTTAAATTTCTGAATGGGTTTTGAAAGAAGCTACCTTTCTGAAAAGCTATTTCTTTCTCCCTCATACGCTTCTCTGTCAAAGGTAATTTCTGCTAATGGGAAACATTTTCAGGCTCTTGAAAATACTTTTCAAAACTCAGAAACCTTCAAAAGAAAACCGCACTTGGACCTTCTCTTTGAGGCTGGTGTTTCATGAATCCCAAGGTACGCTTTTTCCACATATAAAATTAATCTACTGTAATCTCTTATCAAAAAAAAATACACTCACTAAAAAATAGATTAATACCCTGCAGCATTACAATTATTATATTTTACATAGGATTGTGGGAGCAATCCATTTTTCAATATGAATGACAGAATAACGTCCCAAATTTGTTTGTGGTGGATATGAAGTTAGCATATAGCCCTCGTGTATTGTTTCTTGGAGCACAGTTTGCCCATGCCATGGACTCTTGTAGAAAGCTTTATTTATCAAGGGCTTAAAGCCACTGCACTGTGGTGCCCAGTGTTTTGATCCTGTGCTCCTATTTGTATGGAGGGGTGAATGTTTTTTTTTATTATTATTATTTTATTCTCAGGTAAAAACCTTATTCTAAAATACAAATCAGAGCTTTATGGCCTTTTGTGATGGGAGCCAAGAAAAGGCTTTCAGCCCAGATCGTTGGCAGCGCTTTTCTCAGAGGTCAGGGTGCTGCACTATGCTGCAGCTGAGCTTTCCCCTTGTTCATTAAGGTATAAATTAAAGAACCATGAAGAAACACAGCCCCTACAGATTGATGCCCTTCCCACATAGATTCTGCTCTTCCCAGTGCAGGGTGCGAAGCATTTTCCTCCCCCAGCTGCCCTCCAGGCCTTTGACTACAAGTGCAGCCCTGGCAGAGAGGTCAGTGTGGTGGCTGCTCATGGTAGCAGGTGTAACCTCCTTCATTTTCCTGCCAGCATGGATTTTCAATTGAAGGAGAGGATCATTTTGTACAGGAAGTATTTTGGGAAAGCAAGTATATGGAGTAACTTTTAGTACTCTGACTTCTGATGACACCCCTTGGACAGAAAAAAATATTAATTCATCGCTGTGACGAATCATTAAACCTGATCCATCCTCTGCTTAGCACTCTGATGGAAGATTTTTCTTTCTCCTGTCAGACTGCTTCAATGTGTAATGAGCCATCTTAGTGTGCAGTCTTTTCATTGACAATTAATCCCCACTTCAAATCAAAGTCTGTATTCAAGCAAATGACAGTAGCCTGATCTGCTCAAGAAAGAATTGAGGCTTTAACAACAACAAAAAGATGCTGAATAGCAGCATTTTAAGTGAGGCTGGCAGGAGATATTCTTGTCAAAACTACAGCCAGTAGTAAATCCAGAAAACAAACTGTCAATCCCCTTCCCACACCTTTTTTTCTTCCTTGTGTAGAAATAGTGCAGAGTGTAATGAGACTGAGTGGCATGTCGTCACAGCAGTGGTGGGAGCTGTACAGTTTGTCCTGAACACTGGGCATCAACTCAGCAGAAGCTCATCTTTCCAGCAGATCACTGGCTTTAGCATCCTAGCAGTTTTGTTAGTGGCACAGGCTGGTGTGGAAGTAGGGGTTCAGCTTCCTTGCACACATTAGCGGCATATCCCATATGTCATCTGAATGAAGCTCAAGGCTTAGGTAAACCCCTAATGTTGAGAAAGCAGTGGCAGGCAAATTTATTCCCCTAAAAACTCTCATTCCTCAGAAAGATCAGGATCTGTTGTATGAAATATGTAATCTCATTTCTACAGACCTGTTCTTACTTTGAAACTTGCCAATTCTGAAAAAAAAAAAACAAACTTTAAAGCATATTCTTTATTTCAATTTTCTATCCCTGAGATAGAGATATTCACAAATCTATTTTCAAGTCTTGAATATCCATATCCTCAAGTAATTTTATTGGGCAAATTCTGGATGGAATTGCCAGCTACCAATGATGAAAGAAGTTGTTTCTGAACAGAAGTCTTGAGAAGCTGATTGTTTTAAAATCCCTCCTGACTCTTATATTTTTATATGCTTCTATAGCACTTGTGCGCTATAGAGATTGCAGCATTCCTTTGAAATTTACAATAATTTGAGACCTTCTGAACATGTCTCTTATTGATCAACACACTGAAGAATAGTCTGTGCACAGTCGATGCTCTGGGGCCCTCGGGGAGGTCCCCTATGTGCTAGTTCAAAGCTTGAGGATAATTCAGGAACAATAGCATAAGTTTTTTTAGGCTCAGGATGTTTGCAGTGGAATTAATGTACAAAGCCCTTAGTTCAAACCAAGGGCTTTGCAAGCCAAGTGCCAGCTCACTTCTCTGTTAAATAGTTTTCTTTAACATGTCACTAGAAACCTGTAAAAATTGCTGTGGTAATTATTATCTAATTTCAAATTCAAAACAAACATTTATTTGTTAATAATAGAGAAAAAGCCTGGACAGGGGAGCCTTTCAGTGTTTCAGTGTTTCTGAAGTTTCATAAATGGATAGAATAAATATAGTCTAGTAATTTAATGACTACTTTACTGGTCTCAAGGCCATAATTACTGAATAATACTGAAATGCAGTGAGTTATTTTTTGTGATGTAGCATGGCATGGCAGATTTTGCTGTTTTTTTTTTTTTTTTTTTTTTTTTTTTTTTTTTTTTT